>APFE030995173.1:21244-45753 GCA_000404065.3 Pinus taeda | reverse complement strand
TATATATATATATATATTTATTTATTTATTTATTTATTTTGAAATCAATTATGGTTTTCGGGCATATGGTATTAATAAGCCATGGTATTGGCTCATGGTATTGTAAACAAATCTATTTGCGAATTAATAATATCCATGGTAAAATAGGGGTGAATATACATGGTTGAGAATTTTGTTTTATTATAAGTTTATTGTAAGAATTAAGTTTTTATGTCTTATTAATTAAAATTAAATATGGCTACAGAATCATTTTTTACACCACTACATCTTTCCAATACCTTTTTCTTTTAGATTTAATTTTAAAAGCATTATAAAATTAAATTAATCTAAAATATTTAAAAAATTCTTGACGTACAATATTTCTTACATTATACCTAATGCCTACAAATCTCCCTAATACTAGGTTGTAGAGGGCCTCTCCCTGTAATTAAGTAAGCCATGGAGTTTTCTTTGGTCTGTCATTAGGAAAACTAGACCAAACTCAAATTTTCAATCTTTTCAATAGAGTAGAGGACATATTTCTACTTATTGATATAAAAGCTAAAAGCCAAAATCTAAAAAAATGGGTTACCTAAGCCAATTATAAACTGAGAGATATAGACAAAGGGCATGAAGGAATAAGATAGAAATAGATCGATCAAGGAAATTTTCCCTTCTTAAATATGGTCCAATATTCTTTCTTGAGGGAGAATCTTTAAAGAGTTTACATAAAGAAGAAATATGAAAAGTTGATGATACATATCCCTAATTGGCTAACTAATCTACTATTTTATTTCCAGTTCTTCCTATGTGAGTAGGAATGTTCACTAGAATGGAAGGAATAAGCAATGCTACTTTTATGAGTAGGATTTCAAGTCTCCAATTACAAGATATTTTGTTGACATAGGTGTCATGTAGGATCTCGTGGATCAGGTTTATAACAAGTTGAGAATCTCCTTCCACCATAAGTTTGGTGTAGTCTTGTGTTTAGGAAACCAATAATACCTCTTCTAGGGCTTTCAATTCTATTGTAATTTTGTTGTTTTTCCCAGGGAGAAAATATCGTAATTTTCATTATCATAGAAAATTACATGTTGTAAATTCCATAGGCATATACATAAAAGTGACCATGGTCAACTGTGGACTGTCTGTAACTGTAAAGAAACTACAAAATGACCCTGTGTAGGGTATACTGATAGTATCTAATCATATACATTTTATTTACATATTCAAAATTTCATCATGGTAATTACTATTCTGTAGGCAAAAAAATTAACACACAAAATATATTGATAAGTTAGGGCATGTCAGCCCTCTATAGATCTTGTTCTATGTAAGGTCTATGGAATAACTAATAGGTCTTCTCGGGTGTATTCTCTGTGATCAACCATTCCCCTCTAGGATGATGCATTGCCTCTTTTGATAGTCAGTCTGTAGATTCATTACACTCCCTGTATATATGAGTACATGAAACAAGATCAAAATGTGTTTTTAGAAATAAAATATCATCCAATATGGTTCTGAGTGTATATGCATAGCATGTCCATATGCAATTGAACCAGTTTATAACTATCTTGGAGTCCCCATAAATTTGTAACTGTCTGCAATTTTTTTACAAAGCAAAATGTAAGAGATGACGAAGTGTAAGGAGCTCCACGAAATTATTCGTGTCATCTTCCAACCCCAAATAGATGTGAAAATAGTGTGTTTCAGTCAAATGAAGGATAATGACACCACCACATCCCTGTTCTTGTGCCGCTCAGTCGAAATAGGCCTAAGATGCTCTTTGTCAATGACTTCTAGATTAATGTTCCGAGTTGAAATAACCTGTTCATGACCAGGATTTCCAAATAGCTATTAGAGATCTTCGGTATGATTTGTGTCCAGACAATGTTTTTCCCCCGAAATATATTGTTGTTCCAACACATCCAAATGTAGCATCATACCATTAAAGGCAGGTTTCGAGCTCTCGGGATAATTGTTGCTGTCCACCAGTTGTTCCAGGAAATTGGTATATCATCACCAGTCCATGTATATGGTAATTTTAGTGTGTGTAAGACCTGTGCCCAGACCTGTTGTGTAGTGGGGCATGAGAGGAAGAGATGTTGATTCAATTCCTCCTCTGCTCATTATAAAACACACCATATTGGCCCTAGATATGATCTTTTCCTGAGATTAGTTCTAGTCGGGGTTTTATCCATAATGATGTTCCGCATTAGTAAGTGAGTGCGTGATGGACCTTTTAACTTCCAGAAATTACTCCACTAGCTTTCCAGAAATTCAGGCTTGTGGCTAACATGTATGATAGAATATCCATCCTTGGGGGTATAGTTTCCTTTCTGTGCAATTCCCCAGATCAAGTCATCATCCTCATCCCTTAATCTCACATGGGATTCGTAAAATGTCTACAAGTAAGTCCTCCACTCCATTTGTCATTGTACTGGAATATCTAAGACCTCCCCAAATAACCAAGCTTGCTGATATATAGTAGTATCAGGAGGGTCCCCGAGTTGTGCAATGTTTTCCACTCATTTTATTTGAAGAAGGAAATTAGGTTAGGTGGGAGATGGTAGGAGTTTTCGCATCCAATCCATGGATCGATCCCAATGCAAACAGACCCACCTTTACTAATCCTCCAAGTGCGAACCCTTCTTATGGTGGGAAGGGTATTTAAAATAGTCGTCCAGATCACTGATATACCCTTCTTGTTCTAGGTGGGTAATCTTAACCAATCCAGGATAGAGCTCAGCCAAATATATTTGTAGGTGAGCACCTCCAACCAAAGGCTCTTGTGTTTCAGCAGTAGCCAACCTAGTTTGGCCACAAGTGTTTGTGCAAAAGCAAAGAGATTTTTTTAGCCCCAACCTCCCCATTTTTTAGGAGTTGGTATTCTACTCCACTTGACCCATGCATAAAGTTTTACTACCTTATGTACCTTCCATAAGAAATGACAACATACTCACTATATCCTTTGTAGTATACCTTGGGGAATCTAGGGTAGGGATGTCCAAAAGAACAATGTGGCTTCCAAAACTGCTTTAATGAGCACCAGCCTACCGGCTCTGGAGAGTAGACAATGGCTCCAAATGTTTAATCTTCTTTCCACCTTGGAAATCAACCAAGTCCAGTCTGCAATTTTGTATCCATCTGCTTTTATCCTGAAGCCTAAGTACTTCAAACCATCCTCCAATGACAAGTTTAGAAAGGGGAAATTTTGTAATGTAAGGTGGGTTTCCTATTAAGAGCAGACAGAGAATGATATAGTGGATTTGGCCCGATATATTTCCATCCCTGTTGCAGTGCTAACTAGTTTCAACACTTCAGAGAGTGTGATGATGTCCTGTATTCCCTGATCTAGGAAAATGAGTATGTCATCAACAAAGAGTAGTTGAGATAGTGTGCATTGATCCGTTATCTTGAGGCCCATGAACCTCCCTGCTCACTTGTCCATTGCAATCAGTTTGCTTAGGCCTTCCATCACCAAGAGAAATAGCAGAGGGGATAGTGCGCACCCCTGCCTGATTCCATGCTTTTCCCGAAAAGAGTGGGAATTTGATCCATTGATTAAGATTATGAATGATACTGAGGTGATGCAGCACATAATCCATCTATTAAAAACCAGTGGGAAGCCCAAATGGGTAAGTATCGTCGTTAGGTATAATCAGCTGACCCTGTCAAAAGCCTTTGAGAGGTCAATTTTTAACAACACCCCTTTGAGTTTCTTCACTTTGATGGAGTGAAGGGCCTCTTGTGCCGAGCCTATGGCATCATGGATTTGTCAGTTTTGTAGAAAGGAAAAATGTTCCAAAGAGATGTGATCCGACAAGATTGTTTAATGCGGTTTGCAATGATCTTTGTGATAATTTTATAAAGGAAATTACATAGAAATATAGGCCTAAAATCATTGAAAGATAGCGGGGAATCTAAATTGGGGATGAGGGCTATATAGGTGGAATTGATGGGTTCAAACATTCGACCCAATAATTGACTTTCTTCGACCACACCAAGTATGTCTGGTCCAATGACGTAAGAAAAAGTAAGGTAGAATTCCACAGACTAGCCATCCGGCCCCGGACTTTTGTCCTTCTTGAACCACTTTAGGGTGCTTTCTAGTTCCCCCATAGTAATAAGTTTTATGAGATCCTGCATCAAGTCAGGTTCCACAAATATGGGGAAACGTCTAGTAATGTAGATGATATCAACAAGTGGTGTAATTGGAGGGGCTTTGAATAGCTGCTTGAAGTGAGTATTACCCAGCAGAGCCAGCTGTGGGTGTGTATTTACAATCAAGCCTTGTTCCGTATGCATCTGCCAGATGATGTTGCTCTCTTTCCTTCCAATTTCAAATTTATGAAATAATTTTGTGTTACCATCCCCCGCTTGTAACCAAATGGCCCTGCTTCTGAGTCTCCATGTTTCTTCCCATTACAACAGAATCGTTGATCTTTGGGCTTCCAATTCCACGAGATGTAGTTTTTCTTCAATGGAGATGAAACCTCTTCCCTGTTCATCCATTAAAGAGGCCAACTGATTTTTGATGTTAGCTAGGGTGTGCTCCTCCCTAACTTTTTTCCTTTTTTCCCAATCAATGTATAATCACTTAAGATTATTCAGGTTACTATAAAAACTTTCGGCCTTCCTCTGATCATTTGGTGTGGGTTAATATTTCCAAAAATTTGAGACTATCCTGAGATAGTTGGGATCCTTTAGCCAAGTCGAGTTGAACTTGAAAGGAGCCCTTAGTTTCTTGAAAGAACCAGCCACTTCCAGATATATAGGGGAGTGATCTAAGATTCTCCTAGTGCCCACCCATTGTCCGTAGTTTGAAAGGGAATTTAGATGGTCTTCTTGAATGAGATACCTCTCTAGTCTCCTCCCTAGAGCTACATCTCTAGTCTGTCTATTATGCCACGTTGGCATCTTCTTGTTCATAGGAACATCAATAAGACCATATTGCTCCAAGAGGATGCTCAACTAATCTGAGAGTGGATCCAGCTATGAGTGGTGTCCCTAGGATTCCTCATGTCCCATGGAGAAATTAAGATCACCACCCAGGATAGAGGATTGGTTGATTGGGCAATTATCTAGGAATTGTTGCCAAAAGTCCAGTCCGTTTTGATTGGGGCCATAAATGTTCATAATACGGAGATGTTTTCCCAATTCAGCAGAGAATATATCCTTTCCAAGGAAACCTTGACCTCCCCATGATGAAGTCACCTTAATGGATTGAGGGTTGATCCTAAGAGCAAGAACCCCAGATCGCCCAACAACATCAAGAGCTTGGAAGTGCCAGCCAAGCATGATGGCTTATAAAGTCTTAAAAATCTGCTCGAAACAACCTAGGGTCTCCTGAAGGAAAATAATGTCATAGGGTTCACAACACAAAAGTCTCTTAAGGGCTAATTTTTTTTAGGGACTAACCAAACCCCTGCGGCTCTAAGATAGCCACTTCATAAGGAATAAAAAAAAGCGTGTCTGGTGCTCTAAGTACCCTTTCAATGGTGTTCTTTTAGCCTTGGGAAACATCAGTCCCAACAAATTTAATGGCTTTAGACATCTTGGAAGGCCTCCCCCAGGAGGGTTTATGCTCAATGGTAGAGGATGGGATACCCAAGCCAAGCATATAAGGGTTTGTCTAATGATGGGAATGGAGGTTGTAGGAGTGTGAACTTAGAGCAGTAGGGAAATAAGGATTTTGTAGTTGTCCCAGTCCAAGGACGACCGACGAGGTGGTGGAAAAGATAGTGGATGGAAGATCAAGTGCACAAGTGATGGGGGAAGTTACCAAACAAGAAGTTGATGCAGATGGTGCCAATGAGAAAATAAATTGATTAAAAAACATAACAGAGGATAAGGAAAAAGAAGCAGTACCTGATGTAGGAGCAGCCTCCACAGTAGACCAGGGAGATATAGATGATATCTGGGAGGCACTAGATGGCTGAACAGTGACCCTAGCCACATCGTTTGGATGATTTGGACCTATGAGTAGCTCATCCACAGTCGAGTCTTCTGTTTGTCGATGCTTCATTCCCTTTATAGCAGCCAGAGTAGCAGGCATGAGCAACCTTGTAGAGATGTCCAACCTTATGGCAATGTCTGCACCTAAATGGAACTCCCTCATAGTCAATATTTTGTCGATGAGAGAAATGCCACCAATGGAGGGTTATCTTTTCCTCCAGCCCTTCCCTCGTATCCAAACGTACCAGGATGTGAGCCATAGTCATGATCCCTATCCTTTCAAAGGACTGATCATGTTCCAGATAAGTACCCAATGCATCCAATGCACTTGAAAACAATATGAGTCCAGAATTTCATTGGAAGACTTGGCAAACAGACCCAAATCAGCTCAGCTCCCAATTTCTCCTTCTCAGGGTCGAATAGGGGATCCCATCTCTCCAGTAGAACTAGTACTAATTCGATGTGCTAGAACTAAGATAATATCTTGTCCATGTACTCCTCCCTGTGAAAGGGGAGGGCAAACCATCCTTGTGCCAGCACCCAAATGATGGGCAATTCTTTGAGTAAGGAGCCCAAGATCTCTGTAGTCCAAAGATGAAGCCTCTTGACAAAATGGTTTCGCCCATGAACTCAGATGACCAAGAACTTCTTGGCAATTTCAGCGACTTCTCCTATCGAGATGTCTTCACCCAAAGCAAGGTTGATTTCCTTATCCATAGCTTTGAGGCACTTGCCTTTTCTGAGTTTATTAGAACGAAAGGTTGTCAGATAGTCCCAAAGGAGACCACAGATGCCCTGGTTTATAGTCTAAGGTGTGGATGGGGTGGATTTAGGGTTAGGGATTGGGGAGCTAAAACATCTAGATCAAATAGGTGTGTTGGGGTTAGGGCCACCAGGGTTTAAGGTAGTGCCAGAGTGTGGAGGGTTTGAGAAGGAGGTAGACCTAGGTGGGGGGATGCCTAAGGAGGACAGGATCCAGTGCGAAGCGGAGATGTGGGGGAGCTGGGGAAGTGGTGTGTCAAAGGTGGGTGAAGGTTGAAGACAAGTACCAAGCAGGGTCAATGTCACCAGGGAAAGAAATGGCCAATCCAAACTGGGGGCATCATCGATGTTAACCAAGGGAGGTGGATGGGGCATAAATGGCCCTAGTCAAATTGGGGTAGTGTTAGCAGCTGAAAGTGGTCACAGTGTTGCAATAAAAGGACCAGAACTCGACACGGTGCGATGGTGTGACCAAATAACCTCATGGGGATGAGGGTCCTCCTCATAATCTACGTCATCTAGATCCATTTCTACAGACAATAAATGCTCAGTGACAGTAACGGATGGCGAGAATATTGGGAAGACCATGAGGAAAGAGGGATCCAGGGAAAACCGCAGGAGGATAGGTAGATGGATGGATGGGGTCTAGTGAGTCGTAATGGTTTAGCCTAGACCATTAGGTGTCGGGTTGTTGAGTCACAGTAATGCCATGGTCACCATCCTTCAGAGCTCTAGGGTTTCCTGAATCTATTTTATTTTTATTATTATATCTCATAAATTATAAATAAATGTAGATAAGAGATCTAAAATGATCCCTAAAGATACTTCCATATCTCACCTCATCTAGCTTACATTTTGAAGTGTCGTTAAAATTAAGCTTTAGAAAATTAGGGGGAGGAGGGTATAGACATTGTAGTAGGGAAAAGAAAGGAGGAAATCATGACTCCTCGAGTAGGGAACCAACTCTTAAGTAGCAATGCCTCCTTATATGTGGCTTTCCAGTCTTGATCTGAGTAAGGCTACACAAAAATTGATTCCTTTACATTATTTTCAACTATGATCCAAAGAGAGTCATGAGGAAGGGAGTGATTATTGAATATGTGACAGTTCCTCTCTTTCCAAGTAGCCCAAAATGAGAATACCTAGAAGGAGAGTCCAAATATAGTTAATATAGTATTATCAAAAGCTTGAGCCTCCAATTTTTAATGATGTGAGGGATATTGGATAAATCACAGTCTTATCTCTTCATGCTAGCTTCTAGATCAATCCATTGATGATTGGAATAAGGGAACCTATTGAAGAGATGCTTCACATTTTCAACTTCCTAGAGGCCCAGAGAAAAACGAGAAGGGCTCATACGCATGTGTTTCTAAATGTTTCCGAGGTTATTTTTTGGTCTTGAATTAGGAGCTATAGGAAGTTGGAATATTTCGACCATAGATTTCTCTACAAGATGTAGCTCTAGCTAGAATCTTTTGGCAATTCTTTAAAACTCACTTCTAGGCTATAGGCCTCATTTATGGAAAATGAAATAATTTCTCCATAACCCTATCATAGTTTATTATCTAGGTTTGATATTAGGATGATTCTTTGCTAAAGCTTCCACTAAAATCTTGACCAAACCTCCTCTCTTGGCTTAGGGTTCCATTCCCTTGGAAGTAGCCAATGTATCCATGTTTTATTTGAGGTAGAGGAATCCCAATAGTCTTCAACTTTGTGAATTCCTTGGGAAATCATGTGGAGGCACATAACACTTAAGTTGTTTTAGTCTTGGAATTTTGGGAGTTGTTTCCATAAGTCCTCCCAAAACAAGGTTATCTATCCATCATGAATTTCCATGAAGTAGTGTTGTTGTATCAAATGCAGTCATTTTTTTGCTAGATTCCATATGGAGGAGAATTTTTGGGAGAAGGGTGTAACAACCCTTGTGAAAAACTCATGTAATAATGCAAATACATGCAAAATAAGACCACGGGTAAGGGACACATATTCCAAGCTAAATGTTTGGAAACAATATCCTAGAGGGCATCACTGGATGTGTGTTTTGGCTAAGGCTTTGGAAATGCATAAGGCATTAATTGGCATTTATTTATGAAAATAAAGGAAATTATGAGAAATGTAAGGTGAAAGGTCACAGGTTTCATGTGAGGAGGAAATTGAATGAAAATAAGGGAAAATAAAGAAATTAGAGGTCGCATTAATAAAATAGGCTTCTAAGGATCATTTGGAAGGCTTGGTTAGTGAAGTTTCTTAGCCATTTTTAGGCTTGGTCAGTGTAAGCTCTTGGTCAATTCAAGTTTGGAGATCTCTCTCTCTCACTCTTGGTCAATTGGATTTTTCTTAGAGCACTCTAGCTTTGGATCAAGGGAGGAAAAGAAAGCAAAGGGAAAGGAAGGAAAACAAGGATCAAGCAACTTCAGTAGGAATACTTGCAAGTAACCTTTTGCATGTGTGATTCCCTAGCTAGTTTGTACATGCATTGCTTTGCATCTTGGTGTACGGTTCTCTTGCTATTGGTAGCACGGTTTTGTGAGGTTATGAAAATGGTTTCCAACCTAGCCTTTCCTTTTTTTGGATGCCATGGTACGTTGGGATATTTATCTTCTTTCCTAGCTTTGGCTTTTGAGATGGATTTCGGAAACTAGGGCGGAGGTAGTCTCAAGTTTCATTCCCAAAGGCTTAGGAATCCCTTGACCGATTTTGGTGAAATACATGGTAAAGCCTAAGGGAGAAGTCTTGGTTTAGGGCCTAATAATCTGGGTTTGGATTATGGTAAAGCCTGAGGCTCTGGTGTTATTTTAGGTCATAGTGATTTGAGATTGTATTGAAGTAAATCCTGAGATACAAGGAGATGAAAATTTCCTCAAGGATAGTGATGGATTTCGTATTGCATTCCAAGTTTATTTCGGTTTTGATCGAAACATCGGTTTTGGTGTGACCATAGTTTGAGGAGAGCGAAGGTGGTCTAACCTTTGGGTTCCCTTGGATTTTATTGGATTGGTTGTTCTATGAGATCCCACATTCATGCTTGGAATATGGCATGGGGGTGACTGGATGAAAGAGAGATTTTGTTGAGCCATGTTTATGGTCAGGTGGTACATGGAAGTCCCGAACCTAGTCGGATTTTCCTATGATTAATAAAAGCTAAGTTCTCTTAATTTTGCATTGGTTTATATGTGGATTTAATGGTTGTCATATCTCTGATATTTATATTCTTTTATGATGGTTATAAGTATGGTTAAATGATTGGTTCATGTCATGGTTATTTCATGTATTTACTTGTAATTGATAAATGGGTGGACGCAAGACCTAATTGATGATATAATAATTCAATGGAGAAGGAGGTGATCCTTTTGGTTATGTTTTATAAGTACTTTCAGTCATTTATTCTCTTCCTTGTATCCTAGACCTGTAGGTTGCATTGATACCAAGTGTTTGACAGAATTTCAGTCTTTGTTAGGAATGCTCAGGCCTAGTCCAAAGGTTGATTTCTGATTTGTTTATATTTTCATCATGTCTTTCATGGATTCTGAAGGTTATAAGAAGTTTTGGGAAGAGGCTGGTATTTTGGGCTAGAAAAGTGGCTCAAATTTCAGGGATGTTGACACAAGTCTACTGGAAAATGTCCACAGACACTGGCACACAAGCTTGTGAGAGTGACTTTGGTGTCTGGTCACTATCTTGCCTATAGCATGAGAGAAACCAGGGGTTAAAAGGCTTAAAATTATCAGTGGGATTGAGGGACAAGATGTTTGAGTGCCTGACATGTGTCTTAAGGGTGTTGCTGTTGATGTAGATGGGTTTGTTTGATATGTTCCATCAGTTCCATTTCCTTAAGGTCACCAAGGAAGTTGAATCCCTTATATTATCCTCTCTTGTCACATGTATACCCCAGCTAGTCGGTTTCTTAGGTGGACCTGGGAGGAGGGGGTGTTACAAAGTGGTATCAGAGCATGGTTGCACTCTCCTTCGATGAATTTGTTGGTCATGAATGCATGTTAGTTTCATGAGTGTCTCTTACACTTGCATTCGATATGCTTATTGCATTGCATAATGATTGATCATGGTTATAGTAAGGTTGTCATGAGGAACTTGATGTTGATTTTATGGAATGCATCATCATGAGCATATGACTAGTTACATGATGTTTTTTGGGTGCAACCCAACTTGTCCTATATTTTGATGAAGGCTCTACATTTTGGGGAGCGAAGTGTGATGTAGAGGGTGCAGTTGAGTAGTGGAGTTCCAAAGTGGACCACACAATAGATATACCGCATGGTATATGAGCATAGGGGCAAGTTGGAGCCCCTCCCTTTTGTTAAAAGAATGTAATTTTGTATACGATGAATGGTTTTCAGACCATAGTAACTTGTATTAGGGGGGTCCATAGTCTATGGATCGTGGTATTGCGATGATATATCCCTCGATATAATCGTATATATAGGGACGGATAACAAAGAAAGAGATAGCCTAAGGAGTCTTGAAGAATCACATCATGTATTTAGTGGTTGTATCTTTGTGAGTTGTGGTTCGAGCAAGAAAGTGAGGCGTTGCAGCTGAATGCGAAGAGGCCTGAGCCCATAACTGAGTGCACAAGCTTAGAATTGTTTGTTGTAAAAATTCTCTATTATAAGAAACAATTCTTATGGATGTAGTCCCACATTGGGATGAACCATGGTAAAATTTGTGTCTTGATGTGTTTATTTGTTTATTATCTATTGTAGGGTAGCAGTTTATTACAGTTACACTTTATTTTAGTACAATGAAGTTTTATGGATCTATATGATATGTTTTAAGTGATGAATGTAATGTGGCAAAGTAATGTATAAATGAAAAGCAATTTATGAAGGTTAAAGTGTAAGAAAACACAAAAATACCACATCTCTGTATCCCTTAAGGCTACAAAAACCTAGTTCTACATTCTCCCATAGTCACTTCGAGTGAGACTACGATCTGCTTGTAGGTTGTTACTGAAAGGGCCAGCGATTGAGGGTTTTGTTGGTGTGAAATAAAAGAATCGAACTTGGGTCAACCCAACTTAAGCCAAAAAATGGTTCCATTGTTGGGACCGGGATCTGTATGAGGGATATGTCGATGTGGCACCTGTCGAAGAAAGAAATTAAAGACTGGGTTGAACATAAGGAAGATAATTTATAGATCAAGAGAATAGAATACCTCGTCTATCATCTGAAAGGTGGTTACATAAGTATATTTTCAAATATCAATACAATTTTTTTTTGGTTCATTTCATGTTGAGTTGTACAAGTGGGTATGAACGTTGATAGAAAGAAAGGATTGTTTTAAAGGAGAAGAACCTAAGGAGTAGACCCCTGAATTGATACAGCGACTCAATAATACCAACAATAGGATCTCAAGAGCTATTAATTTATGGATTGATAGCATCTTTGAAGGATTCATTACTAAGTTCATGATAGACTTGACTATGTCCTACAACAAAGAAGAATGACAATTTTTCAAAGGACCACGAGGTAACTACTTAAGATATATGAAACTCTAGATTAAGATGTTTTTATGTGAAGAGGGAATTTTACGAATGCAGTCGGATTATTA
Organism: Pinus taeda; assembly: GCA_000404065.3. Lineage (NCBI taxonomy): Eukaryota > Viridiplantae > Streptophyta > Pinopsida > Pinales > Pinaceae > Pinus > Pinus taeda. The sequence goes on along the minus strand of APFE030995173.1, from coordinate 33,483 downwards.
GATTACTTTTGTTTGGGATAAGATGTGAAGATGAGACTGGAACAATGCGAAGTGGAAAGATACAAAATAGGCAGTAGAAAGAGATCTTGTGGGCAAGATCTGTAGAATTTCATAGATATTGATTATAGCCCTCTATTGAGTGAATATGAAAGTGAAGAAAATCCCCCTAAGAACCTCGAGGTAACTTCGTAACATTCACCCTTCCACCTTGAAAGTTCGTTAAAGCCAAAATCGAATAAGAATCAGGGTTCTTTTTGTTTTCCCCGTACCCCTATCCCCCATCCTCCTCCCCTTGCAAATCTCTGTCCCCTCCCCCTCCCCCTCTGAGAAAAAATATGGCTGATGATATTAAGCTACCTGTTTTTAAAGGAACTGGATCAGAAGACTCGGATCAATTATGGTTTTTATGCAAAGCAGTATGGACAACGAAGAAGGTCCATGATGAAAATATAAAGAAGGCGCATTTTGTCATGACATTTGAGATAGAATGTTGACATGGTACAAGAAGTATTCAAGCAATCAGATCAGATCATTCACAAAAATGAAAACAACGCTGGTAAAAGAATTTATGAAACCGAAGTTTAAATCGCAATGTATCACAGACTTAAAGGAGATCAAACAGAGCTGTAGTAAGTCTATTTGGGAATTTGACCAGAGATTCAAGGTATTATTGGATCAAGTGAGCTTTGACATAGCTCAGCAACAACATAAGGAGTGGTTCATAGTTGTGCTGCTACCATATACCATATTTCTTTTGACACAACATAAGATAGAAACCGAAGTCGAAACTCTAGAGATTGTGACGAGATTAGAAGCTTCGCCTATAGGAGATACCAATACAGGTGTGCAATAGATTCAAGGTTAGCTGGAAAATTTGACTTTATAGTTACAAGGTATGAATAAAAGAAAAGAATTTAGAGAAGTGTGGTGTACGAAGTGAAAATTAGAAGGCCACTCTAAAGAATAGTGCCCTCTCTTCATAAATTACATGGCTAGTGGAGCACCAAATCCTTCGAATGTTGGATCTAGCCTATGGTGTGATATATGTAAAAATTGAGGTGAACATCACTTAGAATATTTTTATTTATTGCAGAAGTATGTGCAGATTCCTAGGAACCTATATTGCAAGTTTTGTTTATTTTATATTGTTGCTTATTATACAAATGGTTACTAAGTATGAATCAGAAAAGTAATTGGCATAAAAAATTAAAATTAGCCTTAATACTGATTCAAGCCCCCTCTCAGTATTATCATTTTTTCCAAAAATTGGTATCAAAGCCACGTTCCTTCAGGAATATCTTAATCGCTAGAAGGTAGATCAAAGGAAAAAAATGGATAATCGACCTTGGATAACAACACAAGTTCCATTTTTATATAGATAAGGCCATGAGCGATGGTATGAAATCTAGAAGTTTAAAATGGTAACCTATTTAATGGCCTTGGATGGTGATATGTGGCTCTCTGTATTGAATGGATAAAAGAGTAAGCATAATGAAGAAGCACAAAATAGTATCATAAAGGGGTTATCTAAGTTGAATGTTGATAAATTGAGGCATTGTAGGTCAGCAAAGGAAGTGTTGGATAGACTAAAATGTGTGTATATTGGAGATATCCATGTGGCTCAAGAAGAGATTGAGGAGCCTTGTCGCTCTATCAATGAACTAAAACATGGAGAAGTTGCTACTCATCACACTCCTGGTGGTGATGAAAAAGTCTTTGAAGGGAGATCTTACTGCTTAGAAGGTAAGATTTGGAGTTCTTCATTATATAAATGTACATGTGTATCATTAGAATATAGATATAGCTATGCATATAGTAATTGTAATGAATATAGATCCACTTTAGTAGTAATATCAAAAGAGGAATCCTAAGAGGAAGAAGAGATATTCCCAGTGTGCTCAGTATGCTCATCCATAGGAGAAAATGAGAATACCCCAGGTAGTGATGATGAAGGGATAACCCTTAGACATGTGGAAGACTCCATGGACATAGAGATGGCCTTATATCTTAGTAGTAACTCATCTAGAACCTCTGGTAGTGAAGAAAAGGATCTAGATTAAAGGTTATTTTCTAGAAATAGGTTGATATCGGCTCTAAAAGAGATCAAGGACCCATCAAAGGTAAATCTCAAGCAAGAGGAGAAAATAAGAATTTATGAGCTTGAGAATGAAAGGTTGAGAAAAACATTAGTTGATCTAAATGATCAAAAAGAAGAAGCTAGCGAACTTAATGGAAAATTAACCAATCAACTGGGTGAGAAGGAAGCTTACTGTGGGAGACTATAAAATGAGGTAGTCTCATTGAGACATGACTTAGAAAAGTCAAATAAAGTGTTGTTTCATTTTCAGAAGCTTGAGGGGAGCAAGAAAGTCTTGGACGATATAATTGGCAAGAAAATATCCCCTCTCATCAAGAATGGTATAGGTTTCAAGGAAAAACCTAGCTCCAATAAGGTAAATGTTGAAGGGTCAATTGACCAGGTAAAGGGAGTCTAAGGTTCCAACAAAAACAAAGAAATAAAATTTGTTGGAGGGTAGCAATAGCACGGAAAGTAGCAAACACAAGAGAAGGAAAGGACACAACATAAGGATAAGAAGCAACAACCGCTAGTACAATAGAAGAGGTATAGGCATTTGTAAGAGAGATTGCATGGTAGTAATTCAAATTGTCATAGAGGGCACATGAAGAGCCAACAAAGGTCCTTTCCTTCCCAAGGAAAAAGCCTCAAAGAAAAGGTAACCTCTGTCAGCAAAAGCCCTTTTATGGGTATTATTTTTCTTGCAATAATTTTGGACATAAATCCATAAACTATAGATGGCATGCAAGGAAACAAGATGTGCTAGGTAGCAGCAACCCAAGAATGCATAAAGAGGACATGAGAAGGAATGTTGGCCACGATAGGAGTTTTGAAAAAATCATTGTCAAAAAGCATAAATCCGTTGTTGCATTCCTAGGCCAAATCAAATGCTACAACTGTGAAACAAATGGGCACAAGGAAGCTTGTTGTCGGTATGGGAAGTTGAAGCATACATTATAGGCGATGTGATGAAATGAAGTCAATAATGTCTTTATTTATCTGATTAAAGAGAGCATGGTGAACAATGGAAGGAGAAATCGTCAAGGTGTTGAATTCTCTCTAAAGAAAAATCAAAGAAAAGTTAAGAAGGATGATTCTCATATTCCTATGAGAAAACCCTTTCTAGACGCTTGTTGTAATGAACACAAGCTTCAAGTAAATAAAGGGAGCAACAATAACCCAATTACCATTCTCTTACAAACAAAGAAAAATAGTAGCAAGACGGTTTGGGCTAAGAAGGTGGAATTGAAGGATAATATTCCTCTATCCATGTGCATTCGAGAAGAATCCTAAACATGGGAAAAGAAGAAGTTGGATAGCAATACTTCTGTCAGGATTCGACCATTGAAGCTTTGGAGGAAGAAGGGAGATGATCTTCTCAAGGGGATTAGATCCTCTGTTTCTCTTCAGCAAAGGAGGAGAAGGGCCTCAAGGGAGTATGGATAATTGAGATGCAGGAAGTGAAAAGGAATGGGTAGAAAGGTGCATTTGATTGGTGAAGGTATCGTTGTGATTTCTTGTTGATTACAAGAGTAAATTGGTTTATTTTCAATGTATCAGCATTGAAAAGGAGGAGTGCAGCTAGCATGAAAAGTACACAACAATATCTTATGTCAGGTGTAGAGGATCGGTCCCCATGCAAAGGCAACAAAATAGTTGTAGGAGATCAAAGAGCATTGGCTCAGGGGGAGTTGCTTTGATAAGAAGTAGCAGGCAACAATGGGTAGCCTTAGAAAGGGATATTGCTGAGCAAATGAAAGGTTTGCATCTTGGGTGAAATTCCCTTATTTCATTTAAGTTGTGAGTTTAATTATGCATATCAGTCTTGTGTTCATGAAACATAATTGCTGCAATGTTTTCATTTTTCCAAAGGAAAAAAACGAAACTTTTTATTAAAAATATAAAAAGTTTACATTGCAAATGCCGTGGCATCACTGCTCATAACTGAGCTCTGTCTAAACTGAGAAAAATAAATTTCTGCTTTAATATCTGAGTGCAATTCCTTTTTGGAACTATCACTAATCCTGGAAACGCAGATTGGTGGCTTTTATCAGTCATTCCTTACCGGAACCTATCACAATTTCTGTTTAACGTGCTGTTTGGTGACTTATATCAGACAAAAAAAAACACATAGCTGAAAATCGATTTCTGTTCTAGATGAAACCAAAATTGCTATCGCTATGTCAATTGGCTGCATTGGGCTCATGATGAGTAACCTTGTGTGCAAATGGACATTTATTTTGGAAAGAAAGTATTAGAATATTCCTGGTACATTGTTCCATTTGTATCATTTTCTTTGGTGCAATTGGTATTAATTGAGAAGAAATCCTTATTGATTAAGTATGATCTCAAGGGGAGAAATGGAGATGATCAAATAATGTGAGCATAGTCTTGGAAGTAGTAGTAGTGGTGAATTGTGATCTGAAATGCATCATCATTAATTGGTATTTGCAGCAACAAAAATACCATGAGCAGTTTAATTAGTATCAATTTTTTGTAAGATGATACAAAAGATGGAATAATGGAGAGAGTACCTAGCTAATAGCCATAAGGTGTCCAAAACTCGAGACATTCAAGTCATAGGAAATTTATGTTCAGATGGAGCATATCAAATATCCATAGTTTATGGAGCATCAACAATGACAATCTTGAAACATATGTCCATGACGAAGAATGCACATCTCAATAGCTAGACTCTGGTCTTCATAGCTAAGTGATTGCATGGGGAGAGAAAGGAAACTTGTAGCCCCTTGCCATTGAAGTCAAAGGGGCAAAGAATATGTGGAGAAGTTGTGATGGAATGTGCAAAAGAAAGATGGCCATTAGCGTCTTATGCAATGAGATGTGTGGAAGTAACATGAGGTTTGGCCATCACATGAAGAGAAGGATGGAGTGTTGCCATCAATGCCAAAGGGGAAGATTGTTGGACAGTTGGCATTGTCTAGATGGCTAGTGGCCTAGTGAAGGCATATGCAAGTGTGTTGGCATTAATATCAACAATCATGCTGGGGAGATGCATTGGGAAGTTTGCATTACCTTGAGATAATTCACACAGACATGTGTGGAACTTTCTCAGTAGCTTCGACAGCAAAGCATAAGTACTATGTGATCTTTGTTGATGATTTCTCTCGAAAGTGTTGGATCTTCTTCATGCAGAAGAAGAGCGAGACGTACTCAAAGTCCTGTGAGTTCAAAGAATTGGTCAAGAAGGAATCGGGGAAGAAGGTGAAGGCTCTTAGGAGCGACAATGGTGAATTCATCTCTAGTGAGTTCAAGGACTTCTACAACGCAGAAGGGATTCAAAGAGAGCTCATAGCTCCCCATAACCCATAGCAGAATGGGGTTGCTGAGCAGAAGAACAGAACGATCGTGGGTGCTACATGGGCGATGTTGCATGATCAGGGCCTACCCATTCACTTGCGGGAGGAGGCATGTAATACTGCAGTATATGTGCAGAACCGTTGTCCTCACAAGATACTTGGCATGAGTAGACCTGAGGAGGCTTATTCTGGTAAGAGGCCTAATATTTCCCATTTGAGGATTTTTGGTTCTCCTGTTTACATTCATGTGACGAAGGATGCCAGGAAGAAGCTGGAGCCGACCGCAGAGCTTGGAATATTTGTGGGGTACACTGATACGCCCCACAACTATCGTGTGTATTTGCTAGACAGTCGAAAGACTGTTGTGCGACGGGATATCAAATTTCATGACAAGAAAGCCATGAAGTGTTCGCTTGAGAGGGAGCCACACTTGCATGCAAATGAGGACCTATTAGTTCCTAAGGATGAGCTTCAGGATGTGGATCAGCCACAAGATGAAGTTCATAGAGTGGAAGAGACCTCTCATGCAACACTAACCATCAGAGGCCGAAAGCGCACTACAGAAGTTGAGCGATTGGCTCAAGATGCAGAGAAGGTTGTAGGACCACCTATAGCACAACACAGACATAGACAGTCACCTGATCGGTACACTTGATACATGGTTCTTGTGAGAAAATGTGTCGTGACTGAGCCATCCTCTTTCGAGGAAGCCGTGGAGGATCCCGCATGGGTAGATGCCATGGTGGAAGAGCATGATTCGATTGTCAAAAACAGTGCATGTGAGATTGTCCCAAGACTGGAGGGGAAATTAGTGGTGGGTTCAAGATGGATCTACAAAGTGAAGCAGGCAGCTGACGGGAATGTGGAGAAGTACAAGGCAAGATTTCTTGCCCGAGGTTTCTCATAGATAGAGGGGATCAATTATGAGGAGACCTTTGCACCTGTCATAAGGTATTCTTCCATACGGACGATTCTTGCTCTCCAAGCATAGATGGGGTGGCACATTCATTAGATGGATGTGAAGACTATGTTCCTCAACAGATTCATTGAGGAGGAGGTGTACATAGAGCAGCCCGAAAGTTTCGATATCTTCAGTAGCGAGTTACATGTGTGCAGGCTCAAGACAACGCTGTATGGGTTGAAACAAGCACCTTGTGCTTGGTACACACGGATAGACAGTTATTTCACCGGACTTGGATTCTCCAAGAGTGAGGTGGATCCTAACCTATACCAGATTTTGGTGGAGGGTAAGTTGTTGATCATTGTACTTTATGTAGATGATTTAATTTTGACGGGAGATGAGTTGTTGATACTTTCATGCAAGGAAGATCTTGCTAGAGAGTTTGAGATGAAGCACTTGGGCCTCCTTCATTATTTCTTGGGATTGGAAATTTGGTAGCACAGTGATGGACTATTTGTTTCTCAGGGTAAGTATGCCCAGGAGATACTGGAGAAGTTCAACATGCATGGCTGCAAGCCTATTGATACTCCTCTTCTTGGAGGTTGGAGGAAGGAGGAGGCTACTTCAACAGAAGTAGTGGATGCCACTGTTTATTGACAATTGGTGGGGTCGCTTATGTATCTGGTCAATACATGACCTGATATACGCTATGTTGTTAACCAGCTTTCACAAGCTATGGTTAAGCCAACCAAGCTCTTCTGGAAGGTAGGCAAGCATGTATTGCGTTATCTCAGAGGCACATCGGGATATGGATTGTGGTACAGAGAGGAGGATGAGGTGAAGCTATGTGCCTTCACGGATGCATATTGGACAGGGAGCCCAACAGATAGAAAAATCGACATCAGGTACCATCATATCAGAGATTGTGTGCAGCGGAGAATCATGTTACTTTCATACATTCCCACAGAGGCTCAGGATGCTAATATCTTGATGAAGGCGCTCACTAGGAGCAAATTTGAATACCACAGAGGCAGGATAGTGGTTGCAGATAATCCATATCTTGTTGAGAGAGAGTGTTGAAAATGTAACAAGATGATGGAGCTTAGTGAAAAGAAGTCGCCTTCACTAAGTGGCCATGCAGGCTATTTTTGGCGCAAAGTCTATTTTTAGACTATGTCTATTTTTAGACATATGGATCATGGTCTATGAGTTTCAGGATGATATTTATGGATGATTGGTCATGTTGGTAAAAATAAATGGACCTCTATTTTTAGACATATGGGCGGAGTCTATTTTTAGACTGCCAGTCTAAAATTATAACAGTCGAATATTATTAAATTTTAATAATATTTGGACTATAAACATTATCTTGTCCTCTTGCAGCACTTCAGTTCGAGCTACGGATGTGGCACATGCAACTTCCAAAAGGAAATATGCAACTTCCAAAAGGAAATACGCTTTTCCTATGAGTTAGTTGAGCTATTGCTTGATGGAATTCAATTAGAACTCAAGTGATTGAGTTTGGTGGAGTTGATTGAGGAGTTGATGGAGTTGTGTTCAGTTTGACTTGGTTGAACTAGTTGTATTAAATACAGTAGTGATGACTGGTGTGAATTAATTATTAATTAATTCACTAATTATTAACTCATAAATCAACTAAAGAATACATCAGTTAACTCAGTGCATGAAAAGTTTAGTGGAGACAAGTGTTAGAGGTGGGTGAAAGGGTGAGTCTACTATCAGTTGTGACTATACTATAGCTGTGCATGAGATTTGCACAATCATTGATCGAGATTGCCAGTGAGGATTGTGTAGTACTAGCCAAGGGAATTCGAATTTGGTGCAGCACTATTCTCAACAGGGATTGCGGAGTGGAGGCAGGCAAAACAGTGGAGGAGATTTAAACCCGTAACTTGATTCTGTAACACGTGGAGATAGTACTGAGTACTTGTGATGAATATTGTACTATGTATTGTTACATGTTCTCAATCATTATAATATACAGATAGTTAGGGGTTTTCAGCTGAATGCTTTCCCATTACATACTGTGTTTATATGTGTGATTGATGTTTCAATGTGCGCATAAGATTGTTTCTTAATTTTGCAAATTTATAATCAATGGTAGAGGAGGTTATGTATTATGGATGCATTCCACAAATAGTGTATAATCAGGATAATCTCTGTGAATAAGTGTTATATTATTCAAAATTTCTACAAATGTAACTGAATAAATCCACTTCAAATAAGAACCCCAATAACACAAGCATAATAGTGTACCCATAAAAGAATCTGATAGAATCAGAACCTACGCATTTTTTCACATCCAATTCAATGCATTCACCTCTAGGGAGTACATAATGATCATTGTAGCTTTGAATACTCTTGTGAAAACAATTATCCTGGACTATTTCCACAATCAATTAATTATAATTTATATCCTTAATTACAATTACCTTATCATTAACAATTTTTAGAATTTGACAACCCTCACACAGTATTTTTTATTCCAAGCTATAGTCAAGTGTAGAAAACACAACGACTTAATGAAATTTCCATTTTAATCTATCTGGCTTTCTTTTTGTTTAGTGGATTTAGATGCTGGCAAAACAATTAGTCACTTAAGCTTTTTAGAAACAGACCTAAAGATGCAAGGGTGAATTCAATTTCTCAACCTGTTATGGAAGGAGAATAAAGGGACAACTGCTCTGCAAGTCGACCTTTCCTACCATATCTTTGTGCTCTAATAAAGAATATGACCAAGTGGTTTCATTTATTAGAGGATTTTTTAAATAGAAATTTTGGGAAATCTGAATTACAATTATCAAGTTTCATCATTTTGGGTGTGACATAAGTAAGTGTGATATAAGTTCTTTTTATGGTGCTGAATCTATTTCTACCATAAAAATAAAAAATAAAAATTCAAAAACTTCTATAATCATGTTAAAAAGAATAATCAGATTAAAGCCAAAAATAACTTTTAAACCAAAATTGTAAACTTAATATACAATACCATTAGAATTTAGGACATATATATACATATATATCAATCAAATCCCATAAAAAAATATTTATTGAATTAATTTAATTTAATTAGAATAGATTAATTTTTAATGAAATATTTTTAAAAATATTAATATTGATGACATGAATAATGTTAAAGGTAATATAGAATAATTTAATTTAATTTTTTAAAATAAAAAATAACAATAAATATTATAGTTTTAATTGTAATACAGCCATAATGTGTTTCTTAGTGTAATAGTAAAACAAAAACGATATATATATTCTTTAGGTAATCAATCCCTTATCCTATAAATAAAAAGAATTGTAAACTAAAATCTCATATATATATTTAATATATATATATATAATTGTATTTCTTAATTAATAGGTTAAAAACAAAATAATTGTATGTATGCTTTAGTAATCGAATCCCTTATCCTACCCATAAAAGAATTGTAAACCTGAAATCTTGTATCGTTTAAAACCTGAAATCTTGTATCTATATATATATAAAGTTGTGTTTAAAAGATATGATAATGGGTATATATTTATATGAAAGTAATACAAATAATTCAATTAAATTTTCATTTATCTAGAATGAAATAAAAGTTTAGATAAAAGTCGTGTGCTGTGTAATAAATCTTCAGTGAGAATAATATCAATATGGTAGAATGAAAAGTAACAGATAAATCACAATTAAAAGAAATATAACATCGTGAAAAAGTCATACATATATTTGAGAAAAAGTCATAAATATATTTGAGAAAAAGAAATAGCATCCTACAAATTTATATGGATAACACTTCAACAGAAAGGCACCCGAAAATTTTAACACCATGAAAACAATCCGAGAACATGGAGGATGAACCTGAAATTCTATACTCTTTGCTATCGATCCACGGACCACACTCCATGACAAACACTCTAACAGAGACCACACAGAGACTCATTCCATGACAAACACTCAACAGAGACCACACAGAGACTATGTATCAACCAACCAGTGTATACTCAACCGAGACCATTCGCGGGAGGAGATGACAAAAAACTACTACCCTAATCATGTAGGAGATGAGAAACAGCTGTAACGTGTTCCATAAGGTTGAATATAGAGTCGTCCCTTCAAAATAAGTGCAATAAAGTCAGCAAAAACGGAGACATTAATTTCAACATCTGAATAATAATAATGACACCCACATTTCTTCAATATTCGCTCCATGTTATCATATGAAAAGATTTTCCGTGGGGTTCTTGCACTGATCGGAGGAGGTGGAATTCTGTGTGGGTTTCTTGCACAGATCGTAGGAGGAATGCATAAAGTCGGAAATGCGTTTCAACATGGGGGGTGCATTCTCAGATTTCGGATTGAAAAGATGAAATACGTGGTCTTCGCCTTCCGTCACAACCAAATCGGCATCTTTGCCCGCCTTCTTTACCACTTCGTAATATAAAACACCCCGATCTCTCAGAAGATCCTTCTCTGCTGTTAAAATTATAATTTCAGCAACCCCGCGGACGGGTCAGCAGTCAACGGGGCATAAAACCAGACGGTAAATCAAAACTGCCCGGTCTCATATCGCACCACTCTTCAACGTAAAGTAGTTTCCGTGCAACGAACTCCAATGCAATTGGGAGCTGACAACTGTCCAGCAGTGATGCTGGCCTGACATCAGCAAGTCACATCCATCGGAATGTATCTTTCACCCAACTAACCCTGTCCGATATCCGTCTGATCATGAGGCTTCTCTCTCCGCCGTTCGATCTCCTGGAAGCTGTCCGCCGGTTAAAGTCTTCATAGTACGCGTACGGGGCCTGTTAAAATTTAATTAGACGTGGACCATCCCATACGCTATATTAATCGATGTCATATGTTTTGGTAGGGTGATAAATATTTTATACGCCAAAGTTAATAGGAAATATGGGCATAGCATGTCGTAAGTTTTTTTTATTATTTCTTTTTTTTAATATATATTTTTAATATAGCGTTGACCCCATTTTGTTATGCGAAAAACAAAAACGCACGGGGATTAAAAATGAAATTGTAATATGTTATTGCATGTGTAGTTTTTAGTGTGAGGGGCAGCAAGTAAAAACAGAGGGTCCGCAGCACCCGTGAAGAGCCAGAGATTAATTTTGTATTACAGGGGAGGAATGCACAGAAGTGCAAAAATATTTTGATCTGTAATGTAAAAGGTTGTTTTATGCAGCAGGGTAAATTTTGATTTGTAATGTAAGATTGCACAGCAGTGCAAGAGGAGAAGTAAATGAAAACTAGTGGGTTGTTTTGGTTTTCAAACCATGTATTGTTTCACAAAGGTGAAAAGGTAACTCTGTAACTCCCTGTAAGTTTGTTTTCACACAGCAGTGAATGTAAATGAAATATTTACACACAGTGGTGTAAAATTTCATAGGAGGCAGAGTAAGTTTTGTGAGAATGTTTTGGTGAATCCCTCCGAGTAAAAGAGGATGAATATGTAAATGTTTTTGTTTAATGAATGGAAATTTTATGGTGGTGAAATAATCTGTCCTGTGTAATTAATTTTAAAAGACTTCTCTGTGTAAAAGATCTTGGAGCAAATCAAATAGAGCATAGGCTCTGTGTTTTATATTTTGATGGTTTTGGTATTTTCCCAAACAAACATTGCAAAAATACCGAACATCTGCAACAAATACAATAATTCGTCCGTACACCAGACTGGACAAATCAGGAGAACGGGGTCCAACTGGGTTGGAGAAAGGATGGTCCTTGTCCGCCCCTGCGGGGAGAGAGATGCTCCATATTACGTCCGTCAACTTATTAAAATCCTCCACCTCCGCCTCTGGCCCCAATTCGCGGCCAATTCGTTCTTCGCTGCCAAAGGCTGGGTGAACCAGAATGGCCCCTTGTAAACACACCCTATCCCAATTCCTTGCACTTGCACGAATGCCCATCTGGTGC
>APFE030995172.1:3812-44878 GCA_000404065.3 Pinus taeda | reverse complement strand
AAATGATTTATAAAAAGTAGTTCATATTTATTAAATGAATTGTTTTTGTTGGCAAAAATTGTTATAATTCATTAGGTAATAGAAATGAGAATACTTAGTATTATTGTTATTCATAAATGAAATTTAAATCATCACCATTATTAAAAATAACACATTTTTTAAAATCACTAACTATTGGTTTATAAGGGGGTAGACTTTTGCTCTTGCCAAATGCCTCTAGGTCTTACACTATTAACTTGTTTCCTTAGGTCTAAAGAAATTGATTTCTTAGCCAATTGAAAGCAATTTAAGGTTTTATTCCATGATCAAAAGGTGGTTTCATCCTAGATAACATTTGCAAGAAGGCTAGTATCCCTTGTGGTCATCGTTAATGATATCTCTAATAATATTATGTGATTTCTAATAGCATTTAACTTTAATTCTACACATGGAAGAATATACTACCCTTATGATTTGAAATGGATCATTATATTGTTTTTCATCCATCTCAATGCTTTCGGGGTGGAAAAATTAAAGGTTTTAGCTTATGCGAGTAGTTTTAGCGATGAGACCTAGTTTAGAGAATTAGGGTTGGAAACCTTCTGGGTTCTATTTGAGGCCTTAAAATATGTTTTTTTTGGAGGGAGTGATGGTGCGGGGCGCGGTGTTGTTGCTTGAGTGTGGTACCCCTTAGTGCTATTTTAAACTTGAAGACCTTTCCAATGGTGCAAGAATCACATCAAACATAGTTCAAACACAAAAGTTATGCTTCCCAAAAGTGGACATATTGTGATTGACGACCTATTGTGATTGACCACCATAATTAGAGAGGATGCCATGTCATCCCCTGTTACACATGGAAAATGGGCTAGCCACATGGGAACTTTGAAGAAGAAGTAACTCATATTGATGGTTGAATGGGATAAATTTAGCCCCTAGTTTCCCATCAATTTGTGTTATAAACTGGTCCACTAGGAGGAAAAGGGGTCCGATTCTATTCTAGTGCATTTTGCTCCATAGTAGAGCAGAGTAGCTAAGATTGGATAGAGATAAAGAAAAACAAAGAGGGTTTGTGTTCTCTAGCAACCCACGAGATACATGAATCACTCCTTTGTATTTGTACCAATTCCATTTGGAGAAAGAGAGAGTAGATAAACCTCCCCTTCCAACTGATTTTTCTCTCGAAAGGGCTTCCTAAGTCATATCTTGGTTTATTGTCGTTGTGGGTGTTTGTTTTATGTATTCTCTATTTTATGCATTATATATAAATTGCATGTATCAGCATAAAACAATAATTTAATAAATCTAGAAAATCTAAGGAACACTAACCATCAAAGTATATGATTAGGATTCTAGTATATTTTTATTAGATATGTTGTGACAAATTGTCCTATGGGATATCCATGACAATTTACAGATCATATTGGTGTAAGAGTAGGTTTCTTTGGGTATATTAGGGATTAGATCCGTTTAAGTACAAAGTTACAAAACCCCAACCATGGTCAATGAATCTTGCTTTAATAACCCTTGAGATCTGAAAAAGGAGATATTCACAAGTTTGAAAGAGCAGATTCTAGATATTAGTTGCAATATGAATCTCCTTATGGAAGCTCTGGTAAACAAGCTTAGAGTTGGAGAAGATGTAGGTTCCAACTCTAAGGTTGGATCAAAGGGAAAATGTGACAACCCCTAACTATTTCCCCTATTACAACATTGTAACCATTTTGTCATAATTAAAATTGCTGAGAATTAGGACACATATTTCAGAGCTTGGGGAAGGAGATTGCTTGAGAAAGCTTAGTTATTTAATACTAGTCATGGGCTGACTATTGTGACTTAAATGGGATGACTACAAAATTGATTTCAACTGGAGAAGAGAGGACGAGTCCATGCCTCTCTTGGACAAATTCACAAGTAAAATGGAAAAATAAGAAAAGACTGGGTTGCACTGGTATGATGGAGGTAGGTTGAAAAATGATTGACAAGCAGTGGCATGGGAATATAGCATGACAATACCCCCATGACCACACAAAATGGTAAAAAAACCACCATTCATAGACAAATATTGGCCTGTGCAAGTACATGACCACACAACCACATATGGTTGTAGTGACAGTTACAGAGAAGATGAAGGAGACATCTCAAGGAGGAGGGGGATGCTAGAAGGAGACTTTGGGGCCAAAAGAGGATTATGGAGAGGCATTCAGGGAGGAATTCATTCACATAGGGAGAAATTAAGGATCACTTCATACATGCATTCAAGCATTCATGCAATCTATTGAAGAATTCATTCAAGGGAAGAGGAATCATGAAGGGTTAGTGATCAAAGGGGGCAAAAGAAGACACAAAGAGAGTTCTAAAGGAGGGAGATAATGATCCAGGTGGATGTTGGTGGCCACCCACCTATCCCATTTGGACCCCGACAACTATCTCTTTCAGCTTTTTCAGTTTCCTAAATTGTAGCACAATTTACTATTTTTAGCAGTTTTTCGAGTCCTGAACTTTCGGAGCCGTTTTGAGGCCCTAAACGACATTTTTTGGGAAATCTGGGGGAAACTTGAGGCCATGGACCGATGTTGCCCTTCCCAAGTGGTAGTTCTCGGATAGATCTTTCTAACGAGCTATCGTACGCGGCAAACAGAGATAATATGCCAAAGTTACGACCCTGAGAAATTGATGTACCAATTTACCCAAACGGGGCCCACAATTTGGCATTTCATCTTCTAGGGTTAGGTTTTGTGATGTGAAGGGTTTTTCATTGTTTCTCAACAATAAATAGGCCTCCGAGCCTCATTGTAACACAGTTCAGAGGAATGTAGTCACCACATCTCTTCTCAGAAATAAGCTACCATCGCCCTAGCTGGTTTATTTCCATTTCTGGTTGTAAGCATATTTCAGTATTTTCCATTAATGGAATGAAGTATTATTTCTGCTGCATATTTGTGTATATGGTTATCTCTGTATTTTGTCGCGTTCCTGTTTAAATCCGGATCACCAATCCCTGGGTCCGACTGAGTTTTTGGACCATTAAACCCCTAGGAGTTCCCTTGATATGTGCATGCATGCATCTAGGGACTTTTCACCTCAGACCCATGCATGCGTCTTTGGTATTTGTGCCACTTTTGTAGGCCTAGAGCCTAGGTCACTATCGAGAACTCAATGACACTTTGAGAACTGAAATCTAACAACCGAATAATGATACAAAGGAAAATTACTTGAACAAGGACTTGACTAGACCCCTACTAGCCATGATAAACATTTCATCAAACATGTCAAAAATATGTAATCTATAGGTTTAAACAAAAAATTTGAGCATAGGGGTATGATACTCATCTGAGAATCGCTAGGAAGCATTGATAACTCAACACATTAGTTGTAGTTTCATCTGTTAGGCCATAAATACATTGTTCATTCATTTACAAGTAAAAGCATAATGAGATCCATACATAGCCATTGACATAATACATGTTTATAACCAACATAATAACAATATAAATACCAAGGAAATTACACGAATTTCATCCACATATAAACTAGTATAATTTTCATGAAATAACAAGGAGAAATAACCTCATATTGATGATGAAAAGGCCAACCAGTTTGGGACTTCCACAAACTGCCCAACCATAGACATGGCTGAAACAAATCTCTCTTCAGCCAGTCACTCCTATGCCATATTCAAAGCATGAATGTGGGATCTCATAAAACACATCAATTAGACCATATAGGGGTTTAAGTATGGGGGTTTACGCAGTGCATTATATTAGATATCATTTTGGGATTCAACTGCGTTAAGTAAGTCATTCACGTATGACCATTTCCATGAGAGGTAGTCGTAACTGACTAACTGAACTATTCAAAAATCATGAGAAATTAGTCAGTTACGAATACCTCTAATGGAAATGGTCATACGTGAATGACTTACTTAATGCAGTTGAATCCCAAAATGATATCTAATATAATGCACTGCGTAAACCCCCATACTTAAATTCAAAAAGAGACAAGGGATCTCTACTTGAATGGTTCATGAGGCACAATACTTGCTAAGGTTTTGCAAATGGGGTAGCAAGCTAAGTGGGCTTGATTGTGGGGAAAAACTCCACAGTTAAGCGCGCTTGAGCCAGAGGAGTTCTGGGAGGATGGGTGACCTCCTGGGAAGTCCTGGTTACCGGGTGCAAGCCTCGGAAGTGATGATTGATGCTATGTGATTCGTTCTCCACATTTCACTAGTTTCAATCCCACTTCTTCACCCCTGTGAGCATCACCCGATGTAATGAGTGCTAAGTGAACTATTCAAAAATCTTGAGAAATTAGTCAGTTACGACTACCTCTCATGGAAATGGTCATACGTGAATGACTTACTTAACGCAGTTGAATCCCAAATGATATCTAACATATAGGGGTTCCAGAGGCCAAACCACCTCAACCCATCAAATAATGATTCCGCCTCAAGGCCGAACATCACAAAACCATCACCAGATTGGTCTCTACCCAAGCCTTCCAAGGCTCTAGTGCGTTTTTTCCAACCAAGGATTCTAGGAATAGTAACTCAACCCACAAATTATGTAGGGATCCAAAGCATTTTTCCAACCAAGGATCTAGGACTAGTAAATCAACTCACTAAGGGCTCCAAAGAATTTGTCCAACCAAGGCTCCATGACTAATAACTCAACCCAAGTTGTTACAGGTCTCTAGAGCGTTTGTCCAACAAAGGCTCTAGGAACTAGTAACTCAACCCAAGCTAAAGGAAACATGAGAACCAACAAAAAAAAACAAAGAAATAAACCCACAACACCATGGCTATCTAGGAAATGGAAAGGCTAGGAAAATCCACTATCAATCCAGGCAATCATCCATGGGATTGACATATCATGACTAATAAACTACATGCATATTCCATGCATGCCAAAACTAGAGAGGAAAACATACATGCAACTCGATACCAGCAAGAAAACCCGGTTGTAGCTATTGGTCCCAATTACCTCTTGCACTTTCCTGCTCTTCCTTTGCCTTCTTGCTCCAAAAATCCATATATGCCACACTCCTCCAAGAGCTTGTGCACAGTGATGTGTTTGGACCTATGTCGGTTGCATCACTGGGTAATTTTGTCTACTATGTATCCTTTATAGATGACTTCTAAAAGAATACATGGATATATTTACTAAGGAGGAAATATAAAGTCTTTGACAGGTTTAAAGAATTTAAGGCTCTAGTGGAAAACCAGATAGAGAAGAAGATAAAGGTGTTGAGGAAGGATAATGGTGGAGAGTTTTGCATGAAGGAATTTGAATATTTATGTAAGAAGTTTAGTATAGCACGAAATAACACTGCTTCATAAACACCTTAGCATAATGGAGTTGTAGAAAGAATGAATATGACATTGACGGAAAATTCAAGAAGCATGCTTAGTGGTGTTGGGTTAGGACATGAATTCTGCATAGAGGTGATGGAAACTGCATGTTACCTGGTTAATAGATCACCTTGATCAACGTTGGAGGATAAGAAACCACATGAGGTATGGACTGGTAAGAAACCCTCTCTTTCACATCTAAGAGTATTTGGCTATGACGCATATGTACATGTTCCAGAGGATAAAAGAACCAAGTTGGATAGTAAATATGAAAGGTGCATCCTTATTGGGTATAAGGATGGCTTAAAAGGTTTTAAGATTTGGAACACAGAAACAAGGAAGGTTGTGTACAACTGAGATGTGGTGTTTAGAGATATGAAACATGTTATTAAATATGAAGTCCTACTAAAGGAACCTAAGAAGATAGAGTTTGAGCTAAAGGAGGAAGAATCAGACTCTACAAAAGAACAAGAATCAGAAGATGAAGAGCCACAAAATCCAGCTGTGAGAAGATCAGTTCGAGAAAGAAGGAAACATAAAGGTATAGTCCATCTTCTTTTTGTTCAAAATTTTCTTTATCTATTACCGATGATGATCCCAAAAATGTTAGGAAGGCAATAGATTCAAAGGATGGAAAACTTTGGAAAGAGGACATGGCTGATGAAATGGCATCTTCAGAAAAAATGAGGCTCCGGATCTAGTGGAGTTGTCAGTTGGAAGGAAGCCCATTGGAAGAAAACGGGTGTTTGAGAAGAAGATGAATGCAAAAGGAAAGGTGGAGAAATACGAAGTTCGGTTGGTAGCAAAAGGTTATTCTCAAGTGTCGAGAATTGATTTTGGTGATATGTTTTCTCCTATTACCAAGGTAGCTTCTATTAGATTACTTTTATCTATTGTTATTGGTTTTGATTTTGAGGTAGAGCAGATGGATGTGAATACAACATTTCCTCACGGGGATCTAGAAGAAGAGCCTACATGAAGCAATCTCTTTGTAATGAAGGGAAAAAAAAATTGGTATGCATGTTAAAAAAATTCTATGTATGGGTTAAAACAACCACCAAGGATGTGCTATCATAATTTTGATACATTTAAACAGGGACTAGGCTTCACCAGAAGCAAAGAGGATTACTATGCGTATTTTAAATTAATTGGTGATCATGTTATTTATCTGGTCTTGTATGTGGATGATATGTTGCTAATTGGAAATGACAAAGAGATTATCGAGGATTTGAAGAGCCAACTTTCCTCCAAATTCGACATAAGGATCTTGGTGTTGCAAACTATATTTTGGGCATGGAAATTAAACAAGATCGGACAAATAGGAAGCTCTGTTAAATCAGAGGAAGTATGTCGAGACAAAACTACAGAGGTTTAATATGCAAGATAGTAAATCGGTGAAGGTTCATATTCCTATTGGTGTACAATTATTTGTTGAACAATGTCCCAAGACACAAGAAGAGGAAGACGACATGTCCCGTGTTCCATACACAAGTGCAGTTAGTAGCTTGATGTATGCAATGGTCTATACTATACTAGAGTTTACACATGCAGTGGGAGTATTGATCAGGTTTATGTCAAAACCAGGGAAGGAGAATTGGAAAACAATGAAGCAAGTTTTCAGGTATTTGTGTGGCACTAGTGATTATGGTTTGTGCTACCAAGGAAGATTAGGATTGGATATAGTTTTGGACATTCGTGGCTTTGTTTATGAAGACTAGGTTGGATATCTAGATCAGAGAAGATATACAAGTGGGTATGTGTTTAACCTATTTGGAGTTTTAGTCTATTGAATGAGAAAGAGATAGTCTGTAGTGACACAATAGATGGAAACCGCTCATGCAATCAAGGAATCGGTTTGGCTGCATATATAGTTCAAGTACGGAGTTAGTACAACGAGCTATAAGGATAGATTGTGACAACCAAAGTGCAATGTTTTGGGCAAAGAACTCAACCTATCATTCAAAGACAAAGCACATTGATGTTCAATATCAATTTGTGAAGGATATGGTTGAGGACAAAAAGGTGTTTCTAGTAAATGTGGACACATTGAAGAATGTTGCAGATGCAATGATGAAGTCTGTGAGCACTGAGAAGTTTTCTTAGTGTAGAGAAAAAATGGGCATTGCAAGGGTGGACCAATGACTAAGCTTTCCTGTAACCCTCTATCTGGAAAATAAAACAACAACTGGGAGAATGTTGGGTGTGTGTTATATTCTTTCCACGACTAGTCGCACACATAGGGGGTCATGGTGTGGGCAATAGCCCCCGCTGTTCGTTGCGCTGGGAACAACATGGGGTTTCAGGGGGGCGGTAGCTATCTGTACGGGGTATTGGGCAACACCCCTAGAACATTTTTTTGGGCCGTATATTAGATGAATTGAACTAAATATGGTTTTGTGCATGGATTTCGAACATGGTTTTAGGCATGATGGTTTTTTTCCCATGGTATTTTGTAGATTCGGTCAAGGGAACTACGATTATGTTCTAACATAGGATTAATGGATTAGGGTTTATGAATGCTTCAACATGTATATATATGTATTGTAACATTGAAAGGAAAATAATGAAAAATCAATCTAGCAGCCTCGATTTTGGGATCCAGGGGAAAATATCTGTGTATTTGCTTTATATTCTCGTCATTGTTTATTTTCTTTTTTAGAATTCGTCTGCAGGAAATTTTTGTACATGGTTAAAGCCTACACAAGCTACATGTAACCTATGACTTGAATCTGTTATGCTCAAACTGAAACAATCTATGCTACAAATGTGAACTCAAACTCCTGTAAACCAATATCTGGCTCAAACTAAAGTATGCACACTTAAATTTGAAAATTATTGCACACTATAATCTAATTATCAATTGTTGTAAGTAAAAGCAAGTATAACGGTGCTTAATCCATTGGGCTAGTGGAGTCAATAGTTAATAAATGTTCTTCTTCCCATGCCCTGAAAATTATTGTACTTCAAGAAAACCAAACTACATACTCCAACTAGAATTCAAACTAAAACAACTGCTAAAAATAAAACCCATTTATAAATTTCACACCAAAACTAAATAATCTACTGCACACTGAAACTGAATGCTCTACTAATTCAATCCCATGCACCTCTATCTAACTGAGCTGAAAATATGTACTGTTAGGTGTAGTCAAATTTCCAGTGTAACCACGTGGGAAGAAGATTAAATAGCATATTAGTTTGCATGCATCTGAATATATGAAATATATTTACGATATGAAGGACAAACTCCATAGGTAACTGATACTTACAATTAAAACTTGAAGACTATATCCTTTGTTGATGTTTGAAATTTTTTATCATTGCCATAAGGAAGAAAACCATGTTATTGCATGCCATTATCATAGCAAGAGATTCACTTGTCGTTTTGAATCAAAAACATCTAGAACCCAGTGGAATCACCATATAGACAAAGTGGAGCCAGTAGGTGAAGGAATTACAACCAATATCAAATGCCTACTCCTTGTTCCCCAACAAAGAATATATCTAGTCTTGATCATTCTGCGGGGATAGATCTCTTTGCTACTTCGCTCCCCTACAATGACGCCAAATGTTTTATCTATTTCTCGAAGGCAGTTCTTGGTTTCGAAACTATGCCGAGAAACCAACTTGAACAAACTTTAGGTTCAATATGGCCCTCGAAGCAAAGGGGCCTCCCTAAAGTTTTACGATGATTTTTTTTAACATTTCTCATTATCAATGGACACCAACCTTGGAAGCACAATGGCAAGATCTATTATTTTTCATAGGTGGTTGTTCATGAATATCCAATCTTTTCTCAGAAATAAATGCCTCTCTTGGTGAAACTTGATCAATGTGCCAACATCTAGATCTGATAGAAAAAAAGAGCTTAAACAGTTTGGTGGAGGAAACTAAGAGAAATCATAAAATTAAGTATTCATACTGAATAATTAATCAATCAAATATAGTAGATGTGTGTAGAAGAATTCTACAACCATATATATATATATAAGAGATGATAGAAGCTAACAATTAAATGATGCAGAGGAGCTAATATAAATAGACTGTTCAATTAGCTAATCTTAGTGTAGATTATAACTTTCCAGCGGGCTGTCAAGGAGGTTGATATTCAAACCTATCCTTTCCCTAAATCCTATGTTACCTTGAACATATGCAAAGACAGATTGTGGAATAAATGGGAAAGACAACATTGAGAAACAATTTATGTCATGAAACTAAATCCAAAATACTTCAATTAAAATTCCTGTAATAAAATTCTTTACAAAAATGACAGGGTTTTGGCATCAAGGGGAAACCCTTTTACATTTAAATTGAAACAATGATATTCCTCAAATTGTCACTAGTTTAGAGGAAACAAATCCTATCAAATAAACTAAAAATACAATATGCTGCAGAAAAATGGAAATGGTAGAAAATCTTCTGCCTTTAAATCTGGGAGTGATCCTTTAGTTTCTACTTATTTTGCTAAGAAATCTGAAGTTGTTTACGATTATTCCTTGTAAATTTGGAAATGATTGCTTGACTATTGATTTTTTTTCCTCAAATCTAGAAATTGGCTAAGTAATTGATGATTCATCGCCTTTATTATTGAAACTGGTTACCCATTTTTTGTCACAAATTTTCCTTAATCTTCTTCCTGTTGATCTTTTACTTAAGAATATGGAGGTTAGATCTAAGACTTTTGTGATCCATAATTATATGAACCACATTAGATGGTTCGAAATGTCAACCCAATCCTTTCAATGTGATTAATCTAGAAGATTGCTCTCTAAAATATGCAGGTTGTTGAAGTTGCTCCCTAAAACTCAATTAATATGCCCATAACCTGGTTGATTAATACCTTCTTATATAATTGATTAATCCCCTGTCCTTTGATAAAATCCCTTGATAATTCAATTATCTTAATTATCCTTCAGGTGCTTAATCATTGTCGAGAAATTTGAAAATGATTTGGAAATCATTATTTTTTTTCACTCTTTACTTTTCAAAAATATAAATCTTAAATTTTTGGGAATAATATATTTTGATAAAAATATTTCCCAAAAATCTATAAAATCATATTTCCATATTATCATGAATTGCATAGATGAAAACTCAAAATATTTACTCAAATGATTTTATCCCGTAAAAACATTCATTGTTTGAAATCCATGTAAAATTGTTCCTTTCCTCGTGAATTTCTTAAATCAAATCCCAAAATATTTCTCTATAAACCTATTTATGGTTTTGAAAACCATGCCCTGTAATACTTCTCCATTGTATATATTATTTGTTTATGAATTTCATAAATGGAATTAAAAACAATTTACCCAAACCATTCATAGTTTTCATATTTGGTTTTGCCCACTTTTGGTTTACTTATGAATAAATGAAACTTCATAAATAATTCTCATTTTTCTGTGAAAACCATCCATTGTTTTGCTTCCCCGTGGTTTTGAAAATAATGTCTCCATTTTCAACTCTCTTTTTTACTTCTGTAAAAACTTTGAATAATAAATTATCCATTTTTTCTCTTCACGGACATTTTGCTCTTTATAATTCTTCTATTCTCCTCCTTATATCCATAGTATAAAATATTATTTATTTGATCTGTAAAATTTCATTTTTCACCTCTCTAAAAGTATTCCATTGGGAGGAAATATTTCTTTATAACATTGGAAACTCCATGATTTGTATTGAAATGTACTTCTCGAAAGTGCATCTTCATTTTAGTTGCACGAAAATATTTTTCAATAGTTGACCTAACCTCTTCTTACCTCAGACTTTCACTTATGAGATCATTCCAAAAAAATACGATTATAAAAATGCTCCCTCCATTATTTCCCTCGATACACACTTTATAACTTTTAAACTTGCTTGCATACCAAGTAGAAATTCTTGCCTGACATTTATAAATTTGAATCAATATAAAAAAGTTGTTTTACAACGGTCTTGATAGGGGGATAGGCTAAGCCCCCACAATCCATTGTTTTAATATTTCACACATCTCGAGGTAATGTATATAACAATGTTTTAATGTGTGAAATA
Organism: Pinus taeda; assembly: GCA_000404065.3. NCBI lineage: Eukaryota > Viridiplantae > Streptophyta > Pinopsida > Pinales > Pinaceae > Pinus > Pinus taeda. Next base: position 33,522 of record APFE030995172.1, on the reverse strand, counting down.
CGGGGTGGGGACAAGGTTTGAATGGACAAAAAATAATATTTTAGTTAATTTGACTTATGGATTTTGAATTTCGACCACTTGTAATACATGGTAACAAATGTGGTTCTCGTATTTCGAGATAAGGGTTGGTCTCAATTTTTTAAATTTTTTAATAATATTTAATATTGTAAATAATTAAATTATAAAAATGTTACATTATCTTTATATAAAATTAAAATCATTAAAATAATATAAAATTATTATAAAATTAACCAACACATTGCATAATGACCATTTCACCACAGGAATTTGTATGTGTCTGAGGCTTATCTGGGAGACAAATTGACAATTATATAAAAAAAGTTTGTAGCCTTTTTTGATGTAAGAAATAGCTATAACATAACTCATGATGAGAACAAAAGTAATGTGAATCATGATTTTAGAGAATCCAACTTTATATTGAAGAATAACCACATTCAAAAGATCAATATGGGGAATTTGATGGTAATTATCCTATACCATAGATACTATAGATGGAGAAGTTATTTGATATGCATGATATGCAACATACATAAAAGGTATCTAATGCGTCTTTACATTTATAACATAATCTATTTGTGTGGTATCAATAGTTTTGTTCTCATAAATCACTTGTCACTTGGAAAGTTTTTACAAAGGAATTGATAGCACATTGTGAGGGTACAAAGTCAATTGATAAATCTTAAACCAAAGGATTCAGTTTAAAAGTACACCCATAAATCCAAATATTGAATATCAAGGTAACTAATATTCCATAGGAGAATTTGACTAATGCCTTCATAGGGAATTTAAGGTATAACATTCAACATGAGGTTTTCCTTTGAAAACCCAAGTCATTAGAGAATGCATTCAAGATGGCAAGAAATGTTGAAAGAAAAAATATGGCAACAAGGACGTCTCCCGCTCACAACCATAAATATGGAAGTGTTGCTTCCCCTAGGATCCCACAACCTACAAGGTTGACACCAAAACAACTAGAGGGAAAAAAGAGAAAAAAGGCCTTGGTCTAGTTGTGATAACAAACACAGTATATAGATTGTGAAGAGGAGGAAGAAAAGGAACAAGAAACATCAAAAGGACAAGATATACACCATGAACCAACCCAAGGGGTTTAAAAACAAGAAATAAATCCAACCATATATTGTAATGGATTTGTGGGAATTATCACTCCTCAAACTCTCAAGATAGAAGGATATAGCAAGAAAAAAAAAAATATTGTTGATTAAGTTGGGTAGTAGCCATAATATTATTCATTATAATATAGCAAAGGATTTGAATTTCTTTCTATATCCAACACAAGAGTGTGATGTTATGGTTTCATTTGGAGAAAACATAATTTGATCAAGGAAATGCCATAATATCAATTCAACCATGGGGTAATATGAATTGAATAGTACAATACTTATTATTTCAATGGGTATCATCCAACATCCATCACATCATCTCTAAGAAAAAAAAAATCTAAAGTTCAAGCAATGGAAGTTCACACAGAGCATCAACGAAAATCTCTACAACTCTTAAAGGATAACCTGACTCTGGTGCATAATCGAATGAAACAAAAAGCATATCAACATTGTAGTGAAAGAATATTTGACATGGGAAACTGAGTATTTTTACTGCAACGACCATAGAAACAAATGTCCATCAAGCAAGCTAAGAAGGATAATAAATTATCACACAAGTACTATATATGGACCTTATAAGGTATTGCAAAAGATTGGTACTATGACATACAAATTGGAGTTGCCTACATCTTCCCGAGTACACCTAGCTTTCCATGTTTCATACTTAAATAAAGTTATAGGTGACAAGATTCTAGTGCAAGCTCTATTGTCAAGACTTGACGAGGAAGAAAATTTTATATTATATATTAAAGAAATCACGCATTAGATAAATTTTGAGGTAAAAAATGAACCTCAAAACAAATTTGTGTAATAAAAAACAACTTTTTACTTAGAAGCGATAGGATTCAATATGACGATGTCAATCGTGGTGGATGATTCACCATTTTTGGAGTAAAAAGGTAAAAAGAAAGAGAAGAAAAAACGAGTTTTTAACTCATATTTTCAACTTATCTCCCTATGGTTTTACTCAAATTTCAAGCGGGATCACTTGTTGGATGAAAAAATTAATTTTGTATCCAATAAGTACCCATATTTCATACTTTCGATGGACCCTACTATGCGAAAAATGTGAAATACATGAAAAATGTGATTGCAATCATGTTGTTTCATGTATTTCACATTTTTCATGTTGTAGGGTCCATAAAAAATATGTAACATGAGTACTCTTTGGATCAAAAATTAAATTATGCATCTAATGAGTACCCCCGGTGGAAATTTTAGTAAAATCGCAAAGAGATAAGTTGAAAAAGTAGTTTTTTCTTTTTTCCCTCCAAAACTTGATAAGGTAATCTAATCTTATTTTATTATTTTATAATATTCCTTGGGGGGTCACTTTAGACCTAAAAATTTATATAATGGAAACAAGAATCTAGTAGCTATGAAATCAATCAATTTTAGAGTATCTCATTAAATGGGAGAACTTACCTACTAAAGGTTGCACATGGGAGGATGAGTATTTTATACAAAAGCATCCAGAACTACTCAAGCATTGAGAACGACACTTTTTTGAAGGAGAGGGGCATGTTAGGTCCCTATAATACTAGTGCAAACCCTATATTGTTATTGTTGGGCCATTTCATTATTTTTTTTCCATAAGGAAAAACCGTAATTCTAATTAATAGAGAATGAAAACTGCATGTCCTTACATTATTATTGTTATATAGGCTCTAATTATGTTTTGACCCTTTGACCAAGGATGTCTTTTCATTTGAATCATCTTAGAATTGTTTATTTACGTCATGTAACCTCGAAGTGACTTAATATCAAGGTGGTGATCTGTTTCTTCTTATGTTTTTTTCACACACACACGAATATATACTATATAATATATATATATATATAGTATAATAGTAATCTATAATATATATATAAATTATATATATATTATATATATATATTATAGAAATCGTTGGAGACATGATTGGATTCAACCGGCCCATGTCGAAATTTAGAGTCCTATTATATGTATATTTCTCATTGAATTAAATAGTATCCATAAAATATATAAAATTTTTGTTGCAATAAAATTATAATTTTATATAAAATGAAATAATAACCATCCTAGATCCACTTAATCTGGGATCTATAAAGCGCCAGAAGATCAAATCTAGGTATCAAATAACTCAAGGTGCAAACCTGTTTTCTGAGTGAAAAACTGAAGAAAGGTTTGCACATCAAGAAATTTCATTCCCTCTGGAGCTTGATAAATTCAGAGTAAGAACGATCGAGGTTGGTTATTATAATTTTAATTTTTATTTTTATATATATTCACTAGTCAAAATGTTTTAATTAAATTTTATTATTATTTTTTTTCGTAATGTATAACCTAATATAACTAGACATTACAACTCAATGTTAGATAACATAATATAACAAGACATTACGACAACTCTTCCATGCTATGATGGAGAGTGTCTCTTGGACAAAAAATGTAATAAAATTAATTTTAAAAAAAATATATTTACAAAATATTTTGATTGTGAAATGAGAGATGGATTTTGGGCATTATTGATGAGTCCTGGTATTGGCCCATGTTATGGTATGGTTAATAATATCCATGGTAAAGTGGGGTGAGTGTCAATGGTTAAAAGTGTTGTTAATTGTAAGTATTATTTTGATTCTGAAATGAGGGATGATTTTTGGGCATGTGGTATTGATGAACAATCATATTTCTTCATGGTATGGTATGGATAATAGTATCTATGGTAAGGTGGTGGTGAATATCCATGGTTAAATCTCTTGTTGTATTGTAAGTATTAAGTTTTTTTTGTTTATTAATGAAATTTAAATACAGTTACAAAATTATTATTTTAATTTATATGGTGAAATAGATCTTAATTTGTAGCTACTATATTCTCATGTGATAGAGATGGAGATATATCTCAAAAGTAATTATAATATATTTTCTTTTAAATATAATAAAAAAAGTTATAAAATTAAATTCAAATAAAATATTTATAAAATATTTTGAGTGTGAAATGAGAGATGGTTTTTGGACATGTTTTATTGATGAGACACGATATTGTAACAAAGCAAAGTAGACGTGAATATCCATGGTTAAACACACTGTTGTATTGTAAGTTTATGTCCTTAATAATTAAATTTAAATATGGTTACATAATCATTATTTTATTTTCCTTGATGTAAAGTCACGAGTTCAATTCCCCATTGGAATTCAACATATTAAATGGACATATAAAAATATTTACAAACTTTCTTATATTACATCTACACATTATCCTTCAAATAAGTTGCAATAATTTTAAATAATATTTTATTATACATTAAAAATTAAATAATATAATGTAATCCTTTGTTATTTGTATGGATAATTTTAATTATAATAAATAAAAATTATATATACATTTAGAAACAAATAAAAGATTGATATTTAAAATTCTATTAATTAATATAAAGGCAAAGATAAAAATATATCAACGTGTTTCATTTATAATCCTAAAAAAATAAGATTAGGTTTTGATTAAAAAAATTAGTATGAAATTTATGTTTTTAAACTGGATTCTTACACTAAATCAATGCACTACACTTGTTTCAAAGATAACCTCGTTATTTATAATCACCTTATTAAACTTGTATCCACAAAAACCATGAATAAATCAGGTTGACAAGTCAACCTTTACCTAGGTTCCAACTCAGAAATTGAAACCTTCGCATTGGATGCTAGCAGAGTGTGCGATGAAGATGATGCAGATGTATGTGACGATCCATGATGTGAAGAACCAGGATTGTTGGAAGCAGCTATAGAACTCACAAAAGCAGGTTTTGTAGGATCTGGTAACATGATAGCCCCGTTGAAAGCATTTCACTGTTGAAAGCATTTCACTGTAGATGTTGATGAACAAAGTAATGGGTCATCTTGTGTACATAGCAATGCAACATGGATGCATCTCAATACTTTTGTCTAATCCCCGTACGTTTCATTTATTACTGGATCAACAATGGCCTCAATATTTCCTCCTGTATATAATCCCCATGTCTGCATAATCACAACATATTGTGAAATTGAGAAAAATTATACACGATGAGTAAGATCTACCATTAGTTTATGATGAATTGTAGAAAGTAATGCTCGGACAACACTATAGTCATGTCAGAACAGATCACGATCGCGTAACTTGGATAAATGATCTATGAAGCAACAAAATAACATGGTCCGGATAACGTGGATGCTGCCAATTGGAAATTTAATGGAAACATTATCTTACCCATTATAGAAGGATCTGCATTTCAGGTGGTAAATTAAAATCCATGTTCCTTTTTCCACTGATAAGTTCCAGAAGAAGAATCCCAAAACTATATACATCAACTTTATCAGAGAGTTGCCCATGCATGGCATACTCTGGTGCCATATACCCTCTGCAAATAACAATTTCACTTTATAAATACGTCTGTCAATATTTAAAAGAAAAAGAAGACGAGTAGTTCATTGTCATTAATATCAATCGTTCTCCGTGTATTTCAATTTCTTTTCTTGGTTAGGTTTTTTTGATTGAGAATATTTTCTAGTTAATTCTGTACAAAATTCAATATGAATATTTCACAATGACAAGTTTGAGTTAATTTTGTACAAAATTCAATAGGAATATTTCACAATGACAAGTTTGAATTATGTAGTTTGTATAATTTGAGTATTAAAAATGTTTTTTTTGTTTTTGTTTTTTTTTTAATAGGCGGTTCGCAGGGTGGTCGCTACATCCACAGAAAATTCAGGCAGATCAATCCCGAAAAGTTCGGTAGATCAACCCGAAAGGGAATCTTTTAAAGCCCGTCAGCCAGATTAGCGGGGCCTAATCCCAAGGCTGCCAAGGAGGATTGACGTTGTGACCTCTTGATCGGCGAGGTACTTAACAACGATGATTCCACTAGTTGAGCTAACCCTTGGAGCTAGTGCTACAAATATTATTAATGTTAGAAATTGTAATTACTCCCACATGTCAAGTTAGCTAAAATTAGAGAGTCAGTGAAATGAGCGTTGATTCAAGTTGAGTAATGGATGAGTGCAGTCTATATTTGAGTGTTGAGTCAAGTGAAGTGATAGACAACTTTTAGTGTGTGGTTGCATGTCAAGGCAAGTAGATAGTTGGAAAAGGATAAATACCCTTCACGAGGTTCATTGTAAGAATTATGTTTTGTGTGATCAATAGAAAAGCCGCAACTCATGTTTTTTGTGTATGAAATTTGTTTGGTCTCCTTTGCATTTCCAACAAATTGGTCTCAAAGCGAAGTTAAGCCAAAGGTTTCAAAACCCGAATATTGGAAATGTGTAGCCGCAGTCTGCAAAGAAAATTAATTGTTTATTATCTGTTGGGGGAATTGTGAGCAGCTGCAGCTGTTGTCAACCACCATCGCAAGTGTGGTAGAGGTGAGAGCCAACAGGGTCCTCTGCCACCACCATGAATCCTATCGTCGTTGAAGTTGACAAGGGTGTCATAGCCACCTTCGTTAGCAACCGCTGGAGTGGCGATCCACAAGTCGATTTGTAGAATCGTAGCTTGAGGGTCCAAGCGTAACTGAATAAGCCACCGAAGAAGGTTTGAAAATTCAAAGCATACAAAAATTATTATTTTTGAAAAGGCAAAAGGTTTTTAAAGTTCCTTGACATAGTGTGTTTGGAAAGTTAAAAGGTTTGAAAAGGTAAAATTTAAAGGAAAGATTTATAAAAAGTTTTTTTATCATAAAAGTTTGAAACAATATTCGAAGGTTTTGGAATCAGTGTTTTTATTAAAAAAACCACCTATGTATCTTTTTTAAATGCTTCCACAATGATTTGAAGAAAAGGTTTAAACGCCCATGTAATTTTTTAAAACGTTTCCACAATGATTTGAAGAAAAGGTTTTTATTCGAGGTTGAAGGTTATTAGAAAGTCAAGATTAAAAAGTTCGAGCATATACATTATTCCACAGGGTTGTTATTTCATAAAAGTTGGAGATTCTTTTAGAAGACTTTAAAGTGAATTTTATTGAAAAATAATTTAGGGCTTTGCAAAGTGTTATCACCAAGATTGACCTCACGCCGAAGGGAGGCAATTCTAGGGTAACCACAAACCACGCTTAACCTAGTAGATTGTCCTACTAGGTCGGGAGAGGGCTCTCTCCTTATGGATCTTAGTCAAGATGACTGGATCAAGAACAATATTTTATGCTAGGTATAGTAGCTCAAGGGTTTTGATTGAATTTGTTGGTGTTTTTGCTAGATGAGTAGGAGCTAGGCAATTTGGGTTTGGGAAACTAAGTCAAAATTGCAGGGGATTCTATGGGGCAATGTAGGTATGATATTTAGCGCCTTAAAGCTTGATGGGTGAAAGGCTAGACTGGTGAGGAGCTAAGAAAGACCTGTGCAAGTCAAGAATCCTTCCTAAACAGAAGAAAACATGATATATTGGTGTTTTCCTAAGGCAAAGCATTAAAACCTAATGTATTCTACCTATCTGACTTGAAAACAACCAATCAGAAGTAATTATATGAAAGATGCATACATTAATAACATGAGAACATATTAACAGAAGAAGAAACACATGCTGAAGGCCATACCGCATGTATCCCATAAAAATAGTTGCAACATTATTAGTTTCCTGCCACAACTGCTACAAAATGATAAGTGTTCAGTACATGAGCATCCAGTTGAATCAAACCCCCCCAAATGACCAAGAAAACACATAATATAGACATCTAAACTACTCATCCTGACATTCAGGGGTCTAATCAATGAGAAGAGGGGTTGTTTCAACCATTTCCCAACAAAGAACTGGAATATAGGCAGTCAAACAACTTGCCTCTAAAAGAGGCGAAACTTATTCATTTGCCCCAAAACCACCTCTAACTAATGAATCTACCCTCTAACACTGTTTTACCATTACATTTACATGCCATGTCATCAATTACATCAATGAAATCATCAATGAGGATAGAGAAATCAAATTCATAGTCAAAACAGGCGAATTTTGGCTCTGTGAGCAAAATGGCCCTAAGCGCAATGCCACTGGTCCTAAATGCAACGTTGCTTTCCACCTTATTTTGGAAGCCTTTCCCTTAGCCAAATTGAGCTCATGATAGCTCATTGGAAAGGTATTCAAGTCTAATTTCTGGAACACCTAGAATTTTTGAATTTGGAGGTCATTTTCCCTCTCAAAAGTTGAATTTCCCAATACTGCTTTTGTGTGTCCAAAAAGAGGCAGAAAGGTCATTTTTGGGTAGTTTTTGGACCTTTTGGTGGACCATATCTGCTCCAAAACTTCTGAAAATTTCCAGGGTGCATGTCCTCATCATTCTGAATCCAAAAAATGCCAACCTTTTCTCCATTAGATGCTCTAGGAAAAAGCGCAGTGCTGGTGGTGTTGCGCTTCTGGGCAAATTTTCTATGTTAAGAATTTAAAATTTCCAAAAAGACAAAAACTCCTCAAAATTTGCCCAAATTTGGCATGGAGCACCACCATCAAGTGCTTTGGTTGGCCAAGGAGGCTTCAGCCAACATTTTGAGTCTATATTCCTCTTTCTTGTCCTCTAAGTCTCTCTTCAAACTAGCTTTCATCCTCTTAATTCTCATGTTGCAAATTTTTTTCTCGGTCCTGTAGTGATAGGCCATGTGCCTTATCATTTGGTTATATCTGTTGGCCCTCTGAAATAATAGATGGTGGTATTGTGAAAGTTACTCCAGCCAGAGTCACTTCATAGTTTTTCAAGTGAGCCACAAAAAGTCTAGCAAGCTCATGATGAAACTGGACCCTCTCTACTAGTTCACAAAATTCATAACATCCAACGTGTCTAAAACATGACACTGCTAATGGACAAGCTTGCAATTCTCTTAGATTGTTGGGCTCTTCTTTTATGATTTTACCTCCTTTATGAGGCTTTCTCTGCTGCCTATGTCTCTCCATTGAACTATCACTTGTTGTCTCTTCATCATAATCAAAGTCACTTCCTCCGTCCATTGAATTAGCTATTTAGTTGCACAAATGTTAACAGTGTAAATGGGATGATGGGTATGTTATAGGGTTTGTAAGTGAATGTATGTAGTTATAAACAGAGCATATGCTATGAGAGTGAAGGGAGCATATATGAAAGTAAAATATAGGTGATGAAAAGTAAATGAGTATGGATGGAATGATGAATGAAAGGGTTTAGTTATGAAGTTAGACTATGAAATGAACAGAGTGATTAGGGTTTTAATGGAAGAGGATTAGGGTTTGATAATGAGAATGGAGGAGAGGTCTACAACATGAAGTTTGCAATCTAAACACTGTATAAGAGTAGATACTTACTTGCAAATACGATATTGGAGGTAATTTGGGAAAAAATTTGAAGTTTGGAGTGATGGGATGGATGTCTGCTCTAAGCGCGGCGCCCTTCTCCCTAAGTGAAATTCCGTTTTGCAGACCACGTTTGGAGGACTTACCGGTGTCCAAATTGAGCACGGGATAGCTTGTTGGAAAGCTTGTCGAGTCTAATTTCTAGAACATCTTGAATTTTTCAATTTGGAATTCATTTTGTCTCTCAAAAGTCCAATCTCCCAAGACTGGTCAAAACGTACATAATAAGGCTGCCAAAATGCAGAGTGTTATTTTAGTCAATATTTGGAGGTCTTCCTAAACTCCAAATGGAGCTCATGATAGCTCATTGAAAATATCGTTGTGTCTGGTTATCATTTAATGCATCAAGCAAGTCATTTGGTCAACCCGGCTAGGAGAAATTGTGATTTTCCCAAGGTCACTCCAGAAGTGCATTAACTCTCTTGTAGCAACTGTATTTTTGACATTTCTCTAAAACCATGAAACCTGTGTACAAACTGAAGGAGGTTTTTCATATTGGGTCTATGATGGAAAAAAAACCTCTCTCAGTTTTTTCAAATTCATCTTTTCTTGCTCAGAAACATAGTTTGAAGAAAAATAGTCCCTTATGTGTGGTGAATGGCTTGCTCCTTAGAATGACTTCTTGACAAATGATGGAGACTTGATGTTTGATGATATGAAATGGCCTCATACCTTCTGATATCTCTCATGCCTCCTCTACTAAGATATCTCTTCTCCTATAGCCAACCGTAGCTCAGTGGGAGAGGAATTTAGGGTTGTAGTGCTTGTTTCTCTCTTGCTTTTGCAGGTGAATTAGTGCTCAAGATGACTTGATTTTTGTAGTGGCAGGTGCTTGGAAACATCACAAGATGCTTAGGAGTGTCTGGGAACCAATATTACATATGAAAAGATAAAATTACATCATAAATGAAGATAAAAATGAAATACTCTGTTTTCACCTCAAAACAAGTTTTGAGGTGAGAACTACATTCAACTTTCAAAATGATAAATTATGACTTTGCCAATCATTATTGGCCTCCTCATGTCCTTGCTGATCATTATTGGCATGTAATTATTGTATTTGACCATGGCGGGACACTAAAACCTAATGAGACCAAACCCTAATACCTAATGAAATGAATTGCAAAGTGAACATGAGCCATGACTGAAATATATGAAAGAGAATCAACAAGTACAGATCATGAGGGAAAATTTTGAAGAAAACCCTACCATCATCGAATCCATGACCTAATGGGATGCAAACTCATCAGTATGGGACTCCTACTATGAAATGGAAAACATCAAATTTTGATCACTGATGGCAGTGTGAAGACACTGACACTAACACTGGCTCCAATGGGGATGGTAGCTCCTTGAAGGTGCCAAGAACACCGTAGACCTAGTAGCCTTATCCATTGGGCATGGAGTAAAACAAAATCTCAATCTGAAATATGTGACTGAAAATTGACGACTTGACAACACAAACTAACTTTGAAACTGACTTAACTATGCTCACTTCTGTGAGCTTATTAATCACACCCTACTCTAAGTGATTCATTCCTCACCTGATCAAGTGAAATGAAACAACCAATGCAACCAAGTAAACATTTTGGTTGTTGTTTTAATTCTCTGTAAGTGCTTCTTTATGAACAACAAGAGAGAACTACTCAAAGGCAACTCCCATGAAACTTGTAAACAGATCCAAATTTTCCTAGATTGAATAATATGGATTCTCTATCTGACTCCAAAAATACTGCATAAGGATTTTGAAATTCATGTGCACTTGGCCTTAGCTCATCCAATGGATTAATTTTCTTCTCCTCATACCATGAATGCAAACTTTCATCTGAGCTTTGTGACAAAACTCCTACTAAAAATGACAAAGGAACTAGCTGCCGAATCAAGTTTGTATCAATACTTTTTTCAAGCTCACAGTTAGCGAATGAAGAAGGACTTTGATTGTAGACATCATCCAACACATTAGCTATTGGATCATGAAAAACTTGAAAGGACTGTTGCAACCCATTTTCTATTGGTTCTAATGAGATTTCTTGATTTTCTATAGGCTACTCATTTGAAGATATACTATGAAAATTTCCCTTCAAAAACTGAAATGATTCAAAACAGAATGGTATGGAATCATCTTGCATCATTTGATCATATGTTCCAGCTTCCAAGTCTTCATCTACAACTTGACAATCAATGGCATTCAGGGGTTGCAAATCTATATATGAGAAGTCTTGAACAAGGATTGCATTGCCCTCAAGATGGTCTAGATCAAAACTTGTCGACAGTTGATTTCTGATTGCATGAAAGTTGTCTCTGATGAACTAAAACGAAGAAAAACAAAAAGGAAAAGATCTTTCACTTACTTCAACATTTGTTGCACTTTCCTCCCCACTTCCGTAGTTGATATGCAACGACTAATCACTGTATTTGAGTCGTTGAAAGTGAACTTCCTCCTTCCACAAACCAGCTGCTGATTTGTCTACAACACAAGCTTTTGTTTGGAGAACATAATCATCATCATATTGATCAAACTTAGGGAAATCATCAGTATAAAACACATCATCAAGCATACATGTCATATCAATAGATCTCTCTTCTCCAAGATGATCTATAAAATAATCATTATCAGATCTATGACAACTGGGATAAGAAAGAAAATGTTTTGGATCAGCCACTTGTTTTTCTTCAATCAACGAGCCATGGTCTTGAACATCATACTCATTCCTTGTGGTGATATTTTTCATCATCTCTTCCACTGCACTTACCAAAATGTCGAGATTTACCTCTAAAGACGTCGATTCCTCTGGATCTATGTTCTTCATCTTTTCTTTCTTCAAATTTTCCCTTTTGATCAGCAAATTAGCCTCTACATCTACTACACTGTTTTGCATCTCTTCAAGTGTTGCAAGTTTCCTTTCCCTCAATAGAAACTCCATTTCCGGATCAAAAGCTTCTGGGTAGTGTAAGAGAGTGGATCCAGGAGGAGGTCTTATATTAACCGATATCGAAAAATAGACTTGGTCAAACTTGGTGAAAATTATTGCATTATCGCCCTTGGAAGTCTTTTCAGTTGGTTATATTCTTCTAGAATCAAGAAAGGGTTCTGTATGACCACCTACATGTTAAGGAAAACTTTGAAAAACTGCTTGAAATCTGAGATTCTCGCATCAAGCAGGGTTTTAAACCAACTCTTGACTTTGCTTTGCAAAGAAAGAGCAAAAATCCTAACACTGACATCTTTTTCATCAACTTCACAAAGGTCAAGAAAAGACTCAAAATTCAGTACATGTCTCTCAGCAGTGATGTTTTCACATTCACCATCAAATATTGGTAGATATAGGTAATGATTCTTAGGGAAAGCATGGGATATAGGAGGTAAAATCAGAGGCTTGTATCTATCTGTAGTTTTACAAGGTATAGGAATATGTACAAAAGGTGTAGAATTAGTCTTGGTCTCTTGAGGCTCATTAGTTTGAAGACGGTCATCATAAGATTCAAAAGAAGGGTCTTGATCAAGATCAAAGGCATGCGAACATTTCATATTCACAATTTTCAAAGGGAAAGAATCAAATGCAGGTCTAGGATCTTTTCTCAAATACAGTTTACTTTGTAAAGCCTTCTTGACATTCTCGGGAAAATGGAAGAAATAATCTATAACAAAGAAAATAATGTCTTGGATGAAATTCCAACTTGAATACCTAATCTTTCCGTATTTTCCTTTCATGTTTTTGCTGGTCAAGTTCATCCTCCAATGGAGTCCTTGGATCTGATATCGAAATTGATTTTGAGTCACGAGGTGAATGATTTCAGCCTTTCGGTGTCTGATCGTTGTCCACCATCAACAATCAAATCTAAAATTGATACATTTTGCTGAGGAACATAAAATTACATTCCCCAGTATGGTCACCACTATGTTATCACCTAGATTGACCTCAGGCTGAAGGGAGGCAATTCTAGGGTAACCACAAACCACGCTTAACCTAGTAGTTAGCCCTACTAGGTCGGAAGAGGGCTCTCCCCTTATGGATCTTAGTCAATATTACTGGATTAGGAATAATATTTTATGCTAGGTATAGTAGCTCAAGGGTTTTGATTGAATTTGTTGGTGTTTTTTCTAGATCAGGTGGAGCTGGGCAATTTGGGTATGGGAAACTAAGTCAAAATTGCAGGGGATTCTACGGGGCAAGGTAGGTATGATCTTCAGCACCTTAAAGCTTGATCGGGTGAAAGGAAAGACTGATGAGGAGCTAAGAAAGGCCTGAGAAAGTCAAGAATCCTTCCTAAACAGAAGAAAACTTGAAATACTGGTGTTTTCCCAAGGCAGAGAATTAAAACCTAATGTATTCCACCTATCTGACTTGAAAACAACCAATCAGAAGTAATTATATGAAATATGCATACATTAATAACATGAGAACATATTAACAGAAGAAGAAACACATGCTAAAAGCCATACCACAGGTATCCCATAAAAATAGTTGCAACTTTATTAGTTTCTTGCCACAACTGCTACAAAATGATAAGTGTTCAGTACATGAGCATCCAACTGAATCCAACCCCCCCAAATGTCCAAGAAAACACATAATATAGACATCTAAACTACTCATCCTGACCATCAGGGGTCGAATCCATGAGAAGAGGGGTTGTTTCAACCATTTCCCAACAAAGAACTAGAATATAGGCAGTCAAACAACTTGCCTCTAAAAGAGGGGAAACTTATTCATTTGCCTGAAAACCACCTCTAACTAATGAATCTACCCTCTAACATTGTTTTATCATTACATTTACATGCCATGTCACCAATTACATCAGTGAAACTATCAATGAGGAGAGATAAATCAAATTCATAGTCAAAATAGGTGAATTTTGGCTTCCTGAGCAAAATGGCCCTAAGCGTAGTGCCACTGGTCCTAAGCGTAGCGCCGCTTTCCACCTAATTTTGGAAGCCTCACCCTTAGCCAAATTGAGCTCAAGATAGCTCATTGGAAAGGTCTTTAAGTCTAGTTCCTGGAACACCTGAAATTTTTGAATTTGGAGGTCATTTTCCCCCTCACAACGTGAATATCCCAAGATTGCTTCTGTGTGTCCAAAAAGAGGTAGAAAGGTCATTTTTGGGTAGTTTTTGGACCTTTTGGTGGACCATATCTGCTCCAAAACTTCTGAAAATTTCCAAGGTACATATCCTCATCATTCTAAATCCAAAAATGCCAACCTTGTCTCCATTGGATGCTCCAGGAAAAAGCGCAGCGCTGAGCAAATTTTATGTGTTAAGAATTTCAAAGTTTCAAAAAGACAAAAACTCATCAAAATTTGCCCAAATTTGGCATGGAGCACCACCAGCAAGTGCTTTAGTTGGCCAAGGAGGCTTCAACCAACATTTTTAGTCTATCTTCCTCTTTCTTGTCCTCTAAGGATCTCTTCAACCTAGCTTTCATCCTCTTAATTCTCATGTTGCAAATTTTGTTTCGGGTCCTGTAGTGATAGGCCATGTCCCTTATCATTTGGTTATCTCTATTGGCTCTCTGAAATAATAGATGGTGATATTGTGAAAGTTACTACAACCAGAGTCACTTCATAGTTTTGCAAGTGAGCCACAAAAAGTCTAGCAAGGTCATGATGAAACTGGACCCTCTCTACTAGTTCACAAAATTCATAACATCCAACATGTCTAAAACATGACACTGCTAATGGACAAGCTTGCAATTCTCTTAGATTGTTGGGCTCTTCTTTTATGATTTTACCTCCTCTATAAGGATTTCTCTGTTGCCTATGTCTCTCCACTGAACTATCACTTGTTGTCTCCTCATCATAATCAAAATCACTTCCTCTGTCCATTGAATTAGCTATTTAGTTGCATAAATGTTGACAGTGTCAATGGGACAATGTAAATGGGATGATGGGTATTTTCTAGGGTTTGTAAGTGAATGTATGTAGCTATAAACAGAGCATAGGCTATGAGAGTGAAGGGAGGGTTTGTGAAAATGAAAGATAGGTGATGAAAAGTAAATGAGTATGGAGGAAATGATGAATGAAAGGGTTCAGTTATGAAGCTAGACAGTGAAATGAACAAAGTGATTAGGGTTTTAATGGAAGAGGATTAGGGTTTGATAATGAGAATGGAGGAGAGGTCTACAACATGAATTTTTCAATCCAAACACTGTATAAGAGCAAATACTTACTTGCAAAAATGATATTGGAGGTAATTTGGGAAAAAATTTGAAGTTTGGAGTGATGGGATGGCTATCTACTCTAAGTGCAGCGCTAGGCTCTAAGCGCAGCGCCCTTCTCCCTAAGTGCAATGCCTTTTTGAAAACCACGTTTGGAGGCCTTATTAATGTTAAAATTGAGCATGGGATAGCTCGTTGGAATTCTTGTCAAGTCTAATTTCCAGAACATCTTGAATTTTTCAATTTGGAGTTCATTTTCCCTATCAAAAGTTCAATCTCCCAAGACTTGTCAAAATGTGCAAAATGAGGCTACCAAAATGCAGAGTGTTGTTTAATTCAATGTTTGGAGGTCTTCCTAAACTCAAAATTGAGCTTATGATAGCTCATTGAAAAGCTCTTTGTGTCTATTTATCATTTGAATCATCAAGAAATTCATTTGGTTAACCTAGCTAGGAGAAATCTTGATTTTCCCAAGGTCACTCCAGAAGTGCATCAAGTCTCTTGTAGCAACTGTATTTTTGAAATTTCTATAAAACCATGACACCTGTGTACAAACTGAAGGATGATTTTATTCTTGGTTCTATGATGGACAAAAACTCTCTCACTTTTGTCAAATTCATCTTTTCTTGCTCACAAACACGGTTTGAAGAAAAATCATCGCTTATGTGTGGTGAATGGCTTGTTCCTTGGAATGACTTCTTGACAATGATGGAGACCTGATGTTTGATGATATGAAATGGCCTCATACCTTCTTATATCTCTCATGCCTCCTCTGCTCATATATCTCTGCTCCCATAGCCAACCCTAGCTTAGTGGGAGAGGAATTTAGGGTTTTAGTGCTTGTTTCTCTTTTGCTTTTGCAGCTAAATTGGTGCTCAAGATGACTTGATTTTTGCAGTGGAAGGTGCTTGGAAACATCACAAGATGCTTAAGAGAAGATGGGAACCAATATTACATATGAAAAGATAAAATTACATCATAAATGAAGATAAAAACAAAATACTCTGTTTTCACCTCAAAACAAGTTTTGAGGTGAGAACTACATTCGGCTTTCAAAATGATAAATTATGGCTTTACCAATCATTATTGGCCTCCTCATGTCCTTGCTGATCATTACTGGCATGTAATTATTGGATTTGACCATGGTGGGACCCTAAAACCTAATGAGACCAAACCCTAAGACCTAATGAAATGAATTTCAAAGTGAACATGAGCCATGACTGAAATATATGAAAGAGGATCAGCAAGTGCAGATCATGAGGGAAAAAGTTGAAGAAAACCCTACCATCAGTGAATCCATGACCTAATGGAATGCAAACTCATAAGTATGGGGCTCCTACTATGGAATGCAAAAGAGGAAATTTTGATCACTAATGGCAGTGTGAAGACATTAACACTAACACAAAGTATGTTCATCTACAAAATTATTTGGTTTTTTGTCAAACATGATAGTGTTTTGGGTGAATATTGTGCCTTACGGTGGTGCATATTGAAATCATATTTTTCCGGGGGTGATATGGAAGACAACCTAATGCAATAAGAAAACACTACAACAAAACCCTGTGATTAGCATCCCTTTTTGCTTCCTTTTTTGTGCCTAGAGACCATTTTTGGTGCTATTTGTGTCCATTTGTCAAATATGGTGCAAAACTTGATGCAAAGTTTTCACCGAGTTTTGCATCAAGTCTTACATCAAGTTTAGCATCAGGTATTGTAATAGGTTTTGCACCAGATTTTACACCAAGTTTTACGCCATGTTTTATGCCAAGTTTTGTGCCATCCTTTGATCCATGTTTTGCATCAAGTTTGGAACCTAATTTTGTTTCACCATCTTTTTCATCCTCTATTGCATCCACTTTTTGCACCTACATTTGCATCAACTTTTGCATCATCTCTTGCATCCTCTTTTCCATCATTTTTTAAATGATTTTTTGCATCCATTTTTGCATATTTTTTGCATCCCCTTTGCATCTAATTTTGCATCTACTTTTGTTGCATTGACTTTTACATCTTGTTTTGCATCCATATTTACATCCTCTTTTTCATCTGTTATTGTGTCTACTATTGCATCCTTTTTTCTTGTGCCATAATTTGCACCTAGTTTGACACCTCCCTTTGCACCATTTTTTATTTCTAAGTTTGCATCCACGATTGCGTCCTCATATTCATCTAGGTTTTCATTGACTTTTACATCTATTTTTAATCTCTTTTTATATCCACTTTTGTGTCAAGATTTGCATCAGGTTTTGTGTCTTGTATTGCATCTACTTTTGCATCATATTTTACATCCATTATTGCACCCATGTTTACGCCCACTTTTACATCCCTTTTTGCATCCTATTTTTCATCTTCATTTGCTTCTTTTTTTGTATCTATCATTACATCCACTTTTGTTGTGACACAGTTTGTGCTATGTTTTATACTTATTATTGTACCCATGTTTTCTTCCAATTTTGCATCCATCTTCGCATCTTCTTTTGCATAAAACATTGCATCTATTTTTGCATCCACTTTTGTGTTGGGTTTTGCATATCATTTTGTATATTCTTTTGCATGTACTTCCATTGCATCCATATTTTGCATCCAATTTTGTTTCTCATGTTGCACTCATGTTTGCATCCACTTTTACATCCCTTATAGCATCTTGTCTTGCATGTAAGTTTGCATCCTCTTTTTTTTTTGTCTATTATTACATCCACTTTCTCATCCACTTTTTTTGTGCTATGATTTGTGCCATATCTTATGCCTATCGTTGCAACCCACATTTTCTTCCACTATTGCATCCACATTTGTATCCTCTTTTGTGTCCAAGTTTGTAGCAAATATTGTTTATGTTTTTTGCATCCCATTTTGAATCCACTTTTACATCCACTTTTGATTCATCTAATTTTGCAACTAATTTTGTGTTCACTATTGCACCCATGTTTGGCCCA
This sequence comes from Pinus taeda, assembly GCA_000404065.3. Lineage (NCBI taxonomy): Eukaryota > Viridiplantae > Streptophyta > Pinopsida > Pinales > Pinaceae > Pinus > Pinus taeda. The sequence continues at coordinate 14,966 of APFE030995172.1, read as the reverse complement.
TGTTTACATCCCTTTTTCATCCAATTTTTCCTCCTTTTTGCATTCAATTTTGTGTCTTGTTTTTTATATTCATTGTAGTATCCACATTTGTTTCACCACAATTCATACTAAGTTTTATGCCTACTATTGTGCCCATGTTTTCTTCCACTTTTTCATCCATGTTTGAATCCTATTTTGTGTTCAAGTTTGCATCAACTATTGCATCTAATTTTTCATCCACTTTTGTGTCAATTTTTCTGTCTTGTTCTGCATCTACTTATGTTGTGTCCACTCTTCATCCAAATTTACATCTATTTTAACCCCCATTTTTTTGTTCACTTTTGCATCCCTTTTCCAACACACATCATATTTTTTGCATTGATGATATTTCTTATGACATTGAAAATTATGAACAATTGATGACAATGTCAATAATTATAACAATGATGATAATGAAGATGATGACGATGACATGAATTGTGATTGTTATGATAATGACAATGATGATAAAGATGATGAGAGTTACAATGACAATGATGATAATGATGCTAATTACCTTGGCCATTCTTCCCAATTTTTAAACGTTGTCATGGTCAAAATCATAATAATTATCTTTGGCGTCATCTTCCAAGTCATCATCATCTAATCATCAATATCATTATTTTCATCTTGTTCATCGTCAAGAACAATAATGGCATGAATGATGATTATGATGTTCATGATGAAGATGACAATAATTATGATAAAAATTATATTAGTTATGATGATGGGGATGATGACAATTATAATGACGATGATAATGGTACTAATGATGATGATCATCGATCATCTCTAGAAAATAAAGTTGTTATTTTTCTTGCATATATCATGTGTCCTAACAACCCTTTTTGAGCACTCGTAACATTTTTTAGCTTGATGATATTTCTTATGATGCCTTTAATTATGAACAATTGATGACAATATCCATAATGATGATGATGATGATGATGATGATGATGATGATGATAGACATGAATGGTGATTATGACAATAATGATGACATTGATGGTGGTGATGATGGCGATAATGAAGATGATGACCCTCTCTCTAAACTAGGGAGGTACTCATAATGAGACAAAAAAGTACTCTCAAGTTGAAATATTCATATAAGAAGAGATCTGGATTGATAAGCATCAATGATGATTTACATCATCATAGCCAACATTGTCAAAATAGTAAGGCCTTGACTAACAAGTTTATCTCTCAATTAGATCATAGCACAATGTTGGGACGCATAAATTTGGACACCACTGCCTCTCTAGGCACTTACCCCACCAGGATGTTCACAAGTTATGTCCTCACATGATCATTTCCTAATCCACTATCATAATATTTGACACCAAGAAATGTCAATCCTCATGACTATTCTTATCTTGGATTAATATACTTGACTTATGGCGATTAATCCTAGTCAAAGTCCAAATTCTCAAAGAATATTGGTCCTAGATGTTTATCCAATCCACCATTCTCGCTACTAGTGTCTTTACTAGGCTTATGATTGTTATTCCTAGCCATAGTACATGACACATCGATAATATGGTGTCTACCCTCACTCCCTCTCAACCAGAGAGGAGACATCCACAAGCGTACGAATTTCTCAAGAATACCCATCATTTTCATAGAGAATAACATCATTAATTTGTTTTCATCACATGAAGCCTTTATGATTATGCATTCATAGATTTGTGGAAAAATATTTCCCCTTTTGTCATTTGTGATGAAATAAAATCAAAAAGTGAAAGCCAAAATCATTAAAGATACACTATATTGATTTATCTAAGTCTAAACTCTAAGGTTGAAGTGAAAATTCATGTAAATCTTATATCTACGAGTTGTGCCAAACTTATGAAAACCTTATTCCCTAAGTCCTATATTTAAGAAAATGAAAAAGAAAGAAAAATAAGGGCCAATGAATGGTAACTCATGTATTCACTCCCTCTCTGGAAAATATATGAATATATACACTCCTAGTCACACTTGATCACATGTTTGTGATGGTTAAATCATGAATTCCTCTTTTCTCCTTGCATTTTCACTTCATCATTTAAGCACCTAATTGAGGATCTAGGGAATGTTTGTTGACTAAGGCTTTCATGTCTACTTTTGGTTTACTTATGTCACACTATTGTCAATTTATGTGACGAAGTGAAATACATAAGTTTGTGGAGTTATTAGAGTGGTGTATTAAGTTAGTCACCACACACACATGTATTACATCTCATTGATCCACATGTGTGGGTTGGAGACTCATTGCTTGACAACTTTAATGGAGACTACTTTATGGCTTTAATGGTATAGCTTACAAAATATCTTGTTAAACATTGCGATTCATCCTTTCTTTTCCTCGAGACACTTGATAATATTGAAGTCACTCCCAATAATCCATGTAGATGGGGAGTATAAATTACTTGTGCTAGAAATAGAATTTAGAAATAGAGGTTTTCCATTTGTGATATTGGAGTCATAGACATTGGTTACATGGTCGTAGTTCTCGATGTCAATTAACTAAAAGTGTATTGTCATAATGCGAAAAGAGGTAAAAATATTGGTAACCTTGATGTCTTGATCATTTCAAATAATAACCATTCCACCCAAGTATCTCTAAGCATCAACCACTACTACTTGGAAATTCCTCCCCCATTTTCTAATTATATGAGGTAGAACCTCACTTAATATTTTTGCTTCTTATATCAACATTATTGATGGGTGCTTTGTGTACCATTTTTATTTTAGGAGTCTTTGTTTTCCTTTACTATTGAGGCCCCTCATGTTCCATGAGACTATTTTCATCGAGAATTTACATAGAAAGCAAGTATAATGTGACTAAAAAAAACATGTCTCAAGATTTAAGTGCTTGGACAATTCCACTTAATGACTCCTATATTTCCTTAACCTAGGACCAAATGGTGAACTTTATGGCCTTAAGGGAAATTGACCAATGAAAATCTAAAAAAGAGGTGTCTTTTGAGTTTATCACATACAATTTAATATACTAAAAAAAATATCGATAACAATTTCATCAATCAATGAATCATTAAAAAAATATCCAAAACAATTTCATCAAGCAATGAATCATTGCATTATAAAATACAATCTATAAACATTTTGGGAACGTTTTGCTAAAACATGCTAAAAAACCAACATATTTAACAATAATATGGACAATAACACATTTTTATAAACTAAATAACATATTATCAACCCTAAAAAATGTCCCTAACAAAAAACTATAAAGCATGCAACTAATGGAAGTGACCACTCAAGGCCACCATAAGACAATTAATCTATTAAGATCAAGATTAATGGGGACAAATATCTACAAAGGACAAAGGAAAACCTATTTTAACTTTATTGTTTTATTAGCTTGGTTCAAGATGAACATTTCAAGATATCATGAAGAACATAAATAGTTTTATTACATTAAGAAAACCCAAGCACATTCTATAACTTAGCAAGGAAGAGATGTATAACACCCATGTCAACGACACAACACATTGCATTGAGTTACTTTTTTATATATAATTTAAACTCCTATCATAAAATCACAAATTTAGCATGAATGGAATGTTTAAAACCCATTTTTATAAAAACAAAATATAATTTTTCTTATAGAAAAAAAATACCAAAAACTAAATATTTTTGTTTAGAAAATTAAAAAATAAGAAAACTAAATATATATTAAAAAACACTAAAACATAAGCAAACTAGAATTTGAATTTGACACTCTTGTTCACTTTTGGAAACTCATATGGTGGAATGTGATCTCTTTATCCTCATCTTTAGCTTTTTCCTAAAAAATAAAAGCATACAAAAGTAGGAAAGAGCCATAAAGCATGGGGAAGACTTTTTCTAAGCACAAAGGCATCTAATAAGTGGAAAAGGCCATTTTTATATGAGGAAACATTATTCACCCAAAAGATTTTTCGCAAATTGAACTAATGAGGAATTTGGGAAATCTTCATAGCCTTCACTTTCCTATATATTGGAGGCTTGGCCATTGAAAAAATGATGGGAATTCTTGTATTGTCACACTGCTGAGATCTATCTTGAGAGGGAGAGTTTTGGAGCTATGAGTTGGGGGAGGTGTTGTTGTAACTTTCTTCCAACTCCTTTATTGATATAGATCAGTTTTTCTTCCTTCCATATCTTTCTATTCATTCTTTACTTCTTCTATTTAACTAATGGATGTATGGAATTTTGGTTTGTATTTATTTATTCAATAATATTTATATGTTTCTAATAGTTTCGATTATCAAGATATTACACTGTGAAGGTTTCTTTATTCTCTCTCTTATGTGTAGGACCAAGCTTTGGAGCTATCTAGGAGCGCTTCCTAGCTATACTAAAAACTCCAAGAAGACCTGCATGCGAGGACTCACAAGAATTCATTCTCTTTTTTCTTAATTTACTAAGAATCCTAAGCCTTAGAACAACCTTTCTCTTTGGTTTGTCCTAGGTTTCCGGGATAAACTGAGAGGGTTTTATTTTCATCTAACCGTGCATTAAATCCTACAACAAAAATGATATTTAGAAACTTTAATATATTTCACTATGTAAATGAACTTAGTAAAATGAACCCATATAGGGGGTCATAAATGGAAATGAAAGTAAAACTCTAAACAAGAAGCCAAAAGTGGATTTAACCATGGATGAAAAATTGGGAGTAGAATTGGATGTTAAACTAGCCATCAAAAAAGATGCAAACAATGACACAAAAAGGGTTTTAAAGTAAAATAAAAAAATGGTGCAACGCTAGACACAAAAAAGGGAACAAAATAGGGCATATGAAAGGATACCGAATTGGGCACAAACAAGGATGCAAAAATGGACACCAAAATGAGGATTCAAAGAATGGTGTAAAATTAGGATGAAAAAGGATGTAAGAAAAGACACAAAACAAGATGCAAAATGGGACTAAAATGGGGTGGAACCAAGGATGTCAAAAATGATGCATAACTAGATGAAAATTCAAACTAAAATCTAGGTGCAAAATCAGATGCAAATGTGGACACAAAATGTGGCAGAAAAATGGATGCAAATTTGGAAGCCAAAAAGGATTAAAAATTAGATACCAAAAAGGATGCAAATTTGGACATAAAAAATGGTGCAAAATTGGACACAAAAAAAAAGAAAAATTTTTGCAAAAATGGGCATAAAAATGGCTCAAATTTGGATGCAAATTGAGATGCAACATTGGATGTAAAATGAGGTGCAACAATCATTCAAAACTTGGTGTAAAAACAAATGCAAATGTAGACGAAAAAAATGGCTCAAAATTGAACGTAGCAATAGACACAAAATGGGATGAAAAGGTGGATGCAACATATGGTTCAACATAGGATGCAAATTTAGATGCTCAAAAGAATGCAAAATTGGATGCAAGAAATGGTGTTAAAAACGATGCTAAATTGGATGAAACAAATGATGCAAAATTGAATGCAAAATATGGTGCAAAATAGGATGCAAAAAAAAAGATAAATAAAACGCAAAAGTGGATGCAAAACATGGTGCAAAAATGCATGCAAAATTTGACACTAAATGAGATTCAACATATGGTGCAAAATTGGATGGAAAAACTGGTGTAAAAAAAGGGATAAAAACTAGCACAAAAATAGATGTAAAAATAAGTACAAAATTAGAAGCAAAAAATGGCATAAGACCAAATGCAAAAATTGGCACAAACTAGATGTAAAAAAAGGCACTAAATCAGATGCCAAAGATGGTGTAAAAATCGATGCAAATTATGACACAAAACTAGAAGCAAAGAATGTCAGAAAAGAGAAAGAAAAAATGATGCAAAAATAGATGCAAAAAATGGCACAAAACTAGAAGAAAAACCTGTTGTAAAACCAAATGGATATCTTGGTGCAAAATATGATGTAAAAAATGATGGAAAATTTGGCGTAAAAAAGATGCAAAATTTGGTGCAAAAAAGGACACTTTAAAAATTGTACAATAGAGCCAAATTTAGCGCCAGGTTGCTCATCCCAATTGAGAAAAAAATGCACTAAAATCTGGTGCTAAATCTGACGCAAATTGACTATTTTGTTTTAGTGAAAGTAGCTATAAGAAAATGAATGACAACACTCATGGATCGTAAAGTGCGATTGAATCATATTAAGAAAAGAAATCGAAAAGAAGAGGCAAATATCATTGCCATGGTTAGCAGAATATGAAGAAGATATCGAGGGTGATTGGTGTAACTTTGATTTTCTACCACCTCTTATGTTTACAGGTGAATATTTTGATTCTTGGGTTATCAAGATGTTAACTTTTCTTTGAGCTGGAGAGTTAATTGAGTATGAATCTAATAACCCATATGATGAAGTTTGTTATGTTTTAGAACTGAATTTTATAAAACTAGCATTGGATGAGAAGTGTTGGTGCAGGGTAGCAAAAGCTACAATTTCCAAGGAAGCATGGAAATTCATGGAAGCAGATTTTGGTGCAAGGGGGAGTGACATGCAACATCGCATTATGTCACAAGCAAAGAAGCCAGCCGTAGAACTGAGAGTAGATGAGCAAGACTTTGAGAGGAAAATAGAGCTTGGAGAATCCCACTTAAAAGTGGATGATGGTTGTCAAAACCATAAAATTGAAACCCATTATGCAAGCATGCATATGGTTGAAGAAGATGCAACAAAGATTGCAGAGAGAGAAGCAGGAGCCTCTATGTGTGAAACACAGCAAGAGAAATAAATGCTCAAGGAATCCACTGTAATGTGGATGAGATAGATGATGATGAATCCCACTGTGATGAAACACATGTGGATGATGACTGCAAAGTGATATGTGAATTGGTGAATCCAACAATAGTTGATGGATTTGGTGAAGTTGAAATTGTCAATAAAATTGACAATGAGCACATGCATGCTCGGATATCCCACCGTAGTGTGAATGAACATTATGTTGATGTTATGTGTGGTTTCTTTTCCAAAACAAAAATTGATTGTGGCAATATGGTAGGTGCAATGTTTGATGAAACATTGAAGGTTGAAGCTACCACTATAGCAGCAAGATATGAAGTAATTCGAACTTTTCATGAAGTAGTATGTCATCTAACAATTGTTGATGATCAAGAACATGATAAAGTGATTGAAGAGTTTTTTATGAGAATATCCACTGACATCGTAACAGTGGAAGACAATCTCCATGTAGTTGAAAAGAAGGCAGATGTAGAGAAGGAATCTCTCACTGAAGAGAATCATTTTAAAGATGCTTTTAACATTGTTTTTGAATATGCAAGTGTTCAAAATAACATGGGAGCACAAGTTGAAAGCAAAGTTGTTGATAAATTTGATGCAGATTTGAACCTCATTGAATAATGGATTCAGAAACCAATAGAACAAATTGATGCAAGTTTTAAAGAAGTAGCTGGAATAAAAGAATTGAATGAAATGGTGAATATTGATCTTAAGTGTGCAGATTACAGGAAAGAAACAACAGTACTGGATGATGAAAGTGAAAAGAATGATATGAAAGACAAAGATGAATGTATTGAAACCATTTTTGAAGATGCAATGTTATGGCAACAGTCCATAGTTGAAAGAATATTTGAAGAGGAAGGTGTAGAAGACATGATCCAATTGTTTTTTAGAAAAGTCAAAGAAAAATTGCAGCAGCAGCAAATGAATAAAGCCAATAGCAAGAAAGTTCAACAGAGAATGAAGAAATTTCGAGGATATAGAACCTCGAAGCAAATAAAAAGAAAATGCAAAATTGTAAAATTCTTGAGTCATTGCAAGCCTAGTTGAGATATAGACCAACATGCATGTTTATGTGATAGTTAAGTCATGTTGAGTCAAACAGTCATAGTTAAGGGGGAGTGTTAGAAATTGTAATTACTCCCGCATGTGGAGTTAGCTAAAATTAGAGAGTCAGTTAACTGAGCGTTGATTCAAGTCAAGTAATGGATGAGTGCACTCAATATTTGAGTGTTGAGTCGAGTCAAGTTAAGTGATAGACAAATTTTAGTGCGTGGTTGCATGTCAAGACAAGTAGCTAGTTGGGTAAGAATCATGTTTTGTGTGATCAATAAAAGAGACGCAGCTTTATTTTTTGTGTATGAAATTTGTGTTTTGTCTCCTCTAGCTTTCCAACAATTAAGGTGTTGAATCTAATTCTTTTACCCAAAATTCTTTTTGGATATATTTTTCTAACAATTTTTTATTTTATAAAAATACCGAATACATGGAACTTAACCTTAAAAAGTTAATATTAGGAAAAATTAGATCACCAAACTCCAACTAAAATTTAAAAGGATCCTAAAATACCGAAAATAGTTAGAAAGCCTTTCTTCACCAAAATTATCATCCTAAAAAGTAATTAATGTAACCAAGCGATACATGGTTCTAAGTTTCACAATCTTAAAACACTGAAAATAGTTAAAAGGCCTTTCTTAAACCAAAATTATCATCCTAAAAAGTAATTAATGTAAAGGATGATGCATGGTTCGAGGTTTGTCCAACAAAACGTTGCTTGCTTTAATACCCCGATGGATAATCCGGACATGAGAATCCTCGTGCAAGTAACGAAGCCCTCAAGTTATACCAAGTCTGATGTTGTAACGCTTGTGCCAATCAAGTTGCCTGCGTCTATCTGGAACTGTATCGACCATCCAGAAAAATAAACATGTTTTTGGGTAAGTACTCATAAACCAGCAACCTTTCTGATCCCGCTTCGCAACAGCCAAGTAATTTCACCAGATTTCGATGTTGAACTTTTGCCACCAACTTAACTTCATCCAAAAATTTCTTCTTGCCTTGCTTGGATTCTAAGGACAACTTTTTCACTACTATCTCTTTACCCTCTGGAGTAGTTCCCTGAGATATTGAGACAACATGGTTATTGAGATTTTGTGAAGAAGCATTACAAATTATCCATCTATACTTACCCTGGTGCTGGCAACCATATTGTAACATCTTTTAAAACCTTCCAAAACATAATGGCGTTTTCATAAAATATATTATCTTGTATACGACACCAAATCCTCCCTGCCCAAGCTTGTTATTATCATGAAAACTTGCAGCTATCAATGTTTCCATTTCAAACACTACGAAAGCTCTGGACACGTTGGGAATCCTTGCTAAGACATGCCTCTGGTTGGTCTGTTGCTTATTTTTTCAGATTCGTGAGTCTTCCCTGTTAAGCTCCATTAATCTTTCTACCAACTGATGCCTACAATTATGGAAGCCAACTACAGTCTTTCCTTAATTTCTGGAAAACAACTGCAGTAATTTCCTTAAATTAAGGAAATCAACTGCAGCTAATTAATTTTCTTGTTGGGAGCTTCTGAAGTGGTCCATTACTCCATCTGGAGTTCTCTACCTTGATCTGTGGAACACCTGACACATAACCATCAGAAGCTTGATGGAAGCTTGGCTATAAATTTATATGTTTGGTCCCCAAGCTAGCATCTCAATCCCCTTCAATTTTACACCATCAAGCTGAGAGAGCAGAGCTTGGAAGTGCCTTCATACTTTCTGTATTCTTTTCTTTTGCTTGGGTTGAAGTTGGAGCGCTGGTTTCATTAAAGTAAGCAAGTGGACTGTGATTTGCAACAAGAGCGTTATCAATGGCTGGAGGTAATTTAATTTTTCTGGGCATTAAACCTTCATTCCAGTTTTACGATTCTTTAAGTTTTTTCCGCATATAGAATCGTTGTTGTAAAACTTAACATTGGTATCAGAGCATCCATTTATCTTTGTCTTGGTGTGTTCTGCGTATCAAATCATGTTGTTATGTGACCGAAAATTACAGTCCATGCTCAAAAAAAAAGAATTTGTTATGTTTTTTTTTTTTATTATTATGGTTAGTTATTTGTAGCCACAGCATTTGGGATACGTTATGAGAAACGGTATGCTAAATTGTTCTTAGGGTGATCTGTTCTCAATTGATCATAATGCGTCCAAATTTGAGCAGGACTTTGAAATACAGGGTGTAATATTGTATATACTCAAAATTTCTATCTTCATACTGAAGAAATAGTTGCACTCAGTTAGAGAACTCTAAAACTGCTTGCTTTTGTTATTCGCTTTGTGAAGAACTTTGTAAAGCTTGGAATGGAAATCTTCATTTCGAAGAAAATAGTTTTAAATTTGTACGGGGAAACAATTGTTTTATATCTTTTTTTATGTGCGGTGTGGGTTGGCACCATGTATGCTGCAACAAAAATCCCCTTTCCAAGCGTCATATCTATGGATTTTAATTCAAAGGGACATTGAATCAATGCTTGCTTTGAGGGGTTGTTAGAAAAGTTTCCCGAGAACCTGCAATACAGGCACTTTTCTTCGGGTACTTCATAAAGATTTTGTTGGAATATCGTCTCCATGGTTTCTGTATTGGGTTCTGTGAAAAAGACATATCTAAGATGCTGAAATTCGAGGTTTTCCTTATTTACGTTTTATCATGTTTTAGCTCGTGTTCGTAAAGAGTCAATTCGATAAAGCTTTCAGACTAAACAGAAAATCGTATTAAGCATAGCGGATTAACTCTAAAAGGGAGCAATAACTAGTACGGTTCATCATGTATTTCCATGATTCATATTCCAGACTTACTTTCACAGTTAATATTTCTTTGTTAAATGTTGCCATGAAACATAGGAAAATGTGAAAAGCATAGATTTCAAATATACCCGAAAGGCATATTTGATTTGGAATTAACTGTTTAATGTGTTGCATAAGACCAAACCATTAAATTGTTTGGAAAGATCTTTTGTGAAGATATTATTGGCACATAAATGGTTTATTTGGCATTCAGTTTTTTATTCTATGTTTATTCCGCATGAAGTTCAGATTTAGCATTGTTGAAATTTAATTTAAATTTAATTTATCTTGTGAGCAAAATAGCTTGTTTGCTGATCTATTTTTGTTTGTTTTATAAACTTAAGGACGGAGCCTGAAGTAAATCCAGCTAGCCTTCGAACTGCATTTGCTATGCAAGTGCAAAGTAGATCAATGCTGCTTCATTCAATCTTCGGGTTTTGTTTATAAATTGAACAATCGATTTGCAGTCAAATACGGTAATGCTGACTGTTTTAACTTTAAGAGTTTGATTAGTGCGGTAATTTGTTTCCACCTTCCATATATATATTTTTGTTTATCCAATTAAAAAATAAATAAAAAATAAATAAGTAAA
>APFE030995167.1:0-11112 GCA_000404065.3 Pinus taeda | reverse complement strand
GAAAATATATCCTAGTGGGCATCACTGGATGTGTGTTTTGGGTAAGGAAATTGGCAAAGGCTAAGGCAAAGGCATTAAAAGGGAAAAAGGCATTTTTGGCACATTCATTTATGAAAATAAAGGAAATTGGGAGAAAAGGAAGGTAAAAGGTCACAGGTTGCATTTGAGGAGGAAATTGCAGGAAAATAATGGAAAATGAAGAAAATAGAGGTCTCATTCATAAAAAGGTTGTTGGCTTATTGGGGCCTGACCCAGGTTCAAAGTTAATTTAGCCAAACAAATCCCAGTACTACTGGCCCTTTTGCTAGTCCATGGAGCGTGTATTGAGGTCTCACTCGAAGTAGTATGGCAGGGTACTAGAATCAGGTTTCCACACCCTAGAGATGTCTGATGAGTTCAACTAGTCTGCAGTTTGACCTTGTGCGTAGGTTGATTCGCGCACTTTCCCGTACCTCGCAGCCTGATATACTGCATTTGTGTAGCCCTGCCCAAGGCTGAACAACGTGCTCTGCATTATTACCCAAGACCTTACTAGTATTCCAATGTTAGTTAATTAGATTTTCCTACTTGAGTGCTTTAAGTTATACTTAACAATATAAACCATTATAAACAGTAAATAAACAGTATATTTGCAACTTATATCAATCATCCATTAACCCAAGAACAGATACACAAAATTATAACAAACCTTCTCTTTATTAATTCCTTCCTCGATTACAGACTCGATTCGCCCTACGTACTCAACTACAGGGGTCTGCTCACTCAGTTGTGGACTATTAGGCCTCTGCGCACTCAGCTGCAGAGCCTTCTCCTACTCTAGAACCCAAAGACACACTTCAACTTGTGACTCAATCACTTAGACTTCTCATGCTTCTCTTTTATTTCTCTCACACTTAGAGCCTTTCTCTATTTATACAATCCCATGGTCCGTGGACTATGGGTATATCTATCCAGTCAACATTACATTACAAAACTAGGGCAGACACTATCATACTTTCACGCCCTGCACCCATAATTTGCGAAGCTTTTACAATAAGATTCGGTGAAAACTTGGGCTCTGAGCCCCAAAACATGCCTTGGGGGGATTCCATGTCGAACAATCCCCCAACACAAAAATCGTGACTCGCCCTTGAGTCACTCTTTTGACGCGGTGATATTTGCACAGAGTCCCGCAAACTTTTCTCAAACTATGCGGAGGTCAATAGCGCACCGAGCTGCTGCTTGCTGGATCTATTACATACGTTGTTCCGACACCTCTGTGGTGGGAGTGCTTCTCTAGATCTGCACTGGTATCCCCTGCATATGTTTATAGTCCCGTGCCTTTGCTCAGATCCTTGGAGTGCAAAGACTATGCTTCTGTCAGCTAGTCAGGTGGTCACACCACCCGTGAAAAGTTTCATGCAATCATTCATCATGTTGCCTGGAGAATCCCTACCTTTCAGCATCACACACTTTATCACTTGCAACGCGCAACCCTAGTCACTATGCTTAGCAATATGTGGTCCAAGCCAAGGCATCAGACTGATGAATTTGCGGCAATAGGCCTTAACCCTATCATTGTGATCTTATGCACCCTGCCTTACCACCCTAATCCTTTTGCCGAGAAAATCTTCCTTTATCTTGTCCTCCAGTTTCTTGACTTCCACCTCTAACAAAGCAATTTTCTTCCTTAACTGTAACTTTTCTTCTTCAATTTTGTGGGGTCTAAGGTTTCCCTATTGGATTTCTTCCTCAAGTCCCATTCATTCTACTTCTTGCGGCTGTGTGATCCCTTCTTTCCAAGCTCTGCGAACCATCATATCTACTGGTGCTACTATGCACAGACTAGGCTTTTCAAGTTCCATGGGGATTATATCATTCACTTCATGCTTTAACTTCAAAGGTGCCCACGTGGTCAGGGTTTTCACATGTCCTATATGCCCAGAGAATTGTGGGTATGCGTAGGTCCCAGTTAGCCCGCTTTACATGGTGGACCGTTTTCCGTGCTTGACGTACATTGTCAAGAGCTTTTGCATGAATATGCTTTTCCATGCTTGGTCTCACCATACTCCTTGGTCCCAAATGGAGGGGTCATTAATGCCATTGTCTTGCCTACCCCAACATATCAATCATGTTTCCTATCACGAGGATGGTGTGCCTTCATGTAGGTTGCGCACCATATGCCTATATACATTTGGAAAGGTGGGTGTGCAGACTATTTCGTCTGTCATACTCGGCTTTTATCCACATATAAGGCTTCCCAAATTGTAAGCGCATCATCCTTCTACATACGTGTCAGTCCTAAAAACATCTTTGGTGCGTACCCCACCATCTTGTGAGCATACCATGCAGTACCCATTTCAGAGCGTCAAAACACTGTTGTTCTGGTAGTTCTGTTTCAAATTTGTTCAAGAAATCATCCACCTCACTCAACCCATCATACGTAGGTAGATCTCTTACCTCTATTTCCATGTAGCACAATGACCTTTTCATCATGTTACAGTTGAGCATAGTTACCTCATGTAACTAGTTCTACCATCTTTCTATCTCCTCGTCTGAATCTGAGGTACATGAGCTTTCGCGCTCCCATGAGATTCTGCCATTTGTGGTTGGATTAACCCAGTCCTACTCTCATGTGGTTATCATGTAGATACAGTCTTGATTGTCATCTCTGTCGTAGTCACACACTAGCTCTATGTAGCGCGATCCTTCTGCAAGGTCTAAAGGTACCACTACGCACAGTGACTTTTTCTCAAAAATCATGTTGTGCTTCTTTAAATTTATTACTCCATTCATGTCAATGGCCTAATCTATTCCTAGTAGTGTGGGATAGGGATTTCTGTCTTCAACAATCTATATCACTTCGAAATCTACTACCACGCTTTCACCTTCGATATCTACCGTTATTCCCTACAGTCTTCCCATAGGTAGGTGATGAGCCCCAAAAATGGATGATTATTTGGGCTCATTCAACCTCCTAATTCTACTTAATCCACCATTCTCATTAGTTTATTGCATGTTTTTTATTATATTTATGCTAATAGAGTGAATTGGGTTAGTCATTATGCCAACAAGTCTAATGTGTGCTTTGTGCTAGCGACTTTTTGGTCAATTTGGAACAAAAATTTGAAGGTTTTAATGAGCACTGGCAGCCAAATTCGTGGTGAGAACAAGGGAGAGAGGATTTTTAGGAAGGTGTCCCCTCACATTTATGGGCCTTACCTTGAATTCTCCACCTCAGCTTCATGAGTTCAAGGCACCAAATTCAATTAGCACAAGGGCAGCCAAGCAAGTCAAGTAGGACTGTTGTTAACTGCAAGTCTTGGGCAGCCGAGTCCCTAAAGTTTAGGAGGATTGTTGGGGTCCTCAATTTGTATAAATAAGGGGGCTTAGGGCCTTATTTTGGTTAGCCAGTGGATAGCTAGTAGTTAGTCATTTTGGTTAGCCAATAGTTAGTCATTTTTTATTCATTTTGTAGTCATTTTGTAGTTCGATTTTTAGGCAGTAGATTAGCTTTGCTTTCAGCACATTTTCAAGTTCTCCTTGTGGACAATTTTTTGAATGTAACATTTCTTTTGATCAATAAAGATGAATCCAGCTCTGCACCAGCTCTAAATCTATCTTAGGAGGCTGTAGCTCTTGGGGTTGGGCCCATCTCAAGCGCCCAGTACCTCCTTTGTTTACTTCCATGTGTCTTTGCTGCATTCTTAGAATAAAATCTGCTATTTAGATTTAAATCTTGTTTTTTTATTTAGGTTGTTTTTGATGAGTAAAATAGTTTTTCATGCTCAGATTTAGTTGATAGGTTGTTAACATAAAAAGCTTCAAGAAAAGGGCCATCAAACATCTGTGGTTTCACCTCTCCCTCAGTGGGATCAGGAGCTGTGACTAGGATGACTTTGCTGCCCACAAAAACACTGATTTTGCTTTGCCATGCAATCACTAGTGTTTGATTTTCATGTGTAGTAGTTGGTTACAAGTTCAGACTTTCATTTTCTTAGTTGCATGAGTTAAAATACATGGTTTCATTGCAGGTCAAACTTATGTTCATTCTCTTTACTAACAGCTAGCAAATTAGGTCAACATAACTAGGTCTTTGAATTTACAAGTCTTTGTTGGTTCAGATTGGAAAAATTACTTGTAGAGCACCTGTACCACTTCTTCATCTTCTTATTCTCCATTAGCACCATCCACTCCACCCTCTACTTAGAATCCTTACTTCACGTTTGCCACATTTTCTCACATAACCCTAGTTTTTGTGCAATCATTGCCTTAGCCTTCTTCAAGCCAAGTCAGCCTTCTACATCTCTTTACCAATCCACCCACCAGTCCTTAGGCTATATTTAGACCCCTATCCTACCTCCAGATCCATCCATGCACCTTCCCTCACTCATCCACCTCCTAAAAACCGACTTCCAAACATCCTGTAGAAATTCTGAAGTTTCCTGTAGAAATCCTGAAGTTTCCTGTAGAACCCCTGCAGACTTCCTGTAGAAGCTTACAAATGAGGTTTCTTGATAGCCAAACTTTGTGAAACTCTTTGGAAGGGTGTTAGGGACTCCTTAGACCCTCTATGAACCTTCCCAACCTTTTCCAAGCATTTCCTCTCGCCAATCCACCTCTGCACAATCAAAAGCTAATTAAAAGCACATGCATGATAATTCTAACAACTTATTCAAAAATGCAAAAATATGTTTTCTTCAGATAATGATAACTTAGACACATGCATTTTACCTTCCTAGAAGTCAATGGCATTCCTTTTAGTAGCTTGCATCTTCCTTCTTGCATCAGTAGGACTAGCTGGTAGAATTAGGGTTTGCTAGGGTTTGCGTTTCTTTTTGGCTTTCAGTTTCTTTCTGCAAGTACATTAGCTTCCTTTGAGTTAGCTTTCATCCATCAATTAAAAAGCTTCTTCTAAGAGCTCATAGAAGTTGGCTTAAGCTCCTAGCGGACTTGTGCCAGCTGACCAAGTGACAGCTGCGGCAAGAGCTTAATACTTGTGCATACAACACCGTCGCTTCCAAGTTTGTTACGAACTACCGAGTTGATAAAAGTAAAGAAGGGAGTCCCAGGAGTTGCAGCATTATTGCTGCAATACTAGCGCCCACCACCTTTTTGGCGTCGTTGCCGGGGAAGCGTCAGAGTATTGGTGATTGTTGCTTTTCTTCTATTTTCTACTACAACCTTCTGCTAAGTAGTTTATTTCATTTCCATTCCGCAATTTCATTTCCGCAAGTGTAGATTAGATATTTCCTGCTTTCATAGATTAGCATTTCAATTCCACAATTTTAATTCTGCAAGCGTAGATTAGCATTTCCATTTCGCAAGCGTAGCTTAGCATTTCATTCCTGCAATTTCATTTGAACAAAATAGATTAGCCATTTCCTGCTTTCATTTCAATTCCTCATTTTCATTTGACCAAGGTAGTTAGTTGCAGTTCAATCTATTTCGGTTTTGCAGGTACAAGTAGAAAAAAAAAACAAAAATCAACCAAAAAGATTTTCTTTCATGCCTTGTAGGAGTAGAGATAAGTTAGAAAAATGATTGCACAACACCCCCACTACTTCACACAACCAACCTTCTCTCTTCTTCAATGGATGTGATTAAAGAACCCTTAGGTGGACAACAAGACATATTTGAAGAACCTCTAGGGGAGAAGAAGAAGAAAACCTTCCTCTGGAGAAAATGGCTACAAGCAGAAATGTTTGGAGCAGTGCCTTGTCTGAGAATGAATTTGCAAATCATATGGAAGATTTCAAGAGTGATATGAGGCAGTTTCTTGCCATGCAACTGGATACCTTGCAGATCCAAAGGAAACAAGAGGAAGCCAAGAGGGTTTTGGACATATTTTGTCCTAGGTTCACTAGAAAGCATCCTAGGCACGAATGTCCTATGCACTCTCTGGAAGTGTGTTTCATCTGTGACGAATACAATCCTACGAATCAGTGCCCTTCCTTGCCTGGAATCAAAGCTGCATATCAAAGGGCCAAAGAAGTCACTGAACCACTCTATTATATGAACCAAAGGAGGCGATATGGACCCATACCCTACCAACAGGAAATGCAAGGGACATCCAAGACATATTATGACCCCTATCAAGCCACTTCCATGCCTTCTTGGGGTCCCCCTACTCATCCTTCCTGGTTCAATCCTCCTCCTCCTTCTTTCACAGATCCATATTATGCCCAACCATCTGCTCATTCGTTTCAATCTTATGCTCAGCCACAGCCTCAGTGGAATGCACCTCATCAAGGGTGGAGGCCCCAATACAACACTCCTCTCGCTCATTTTCCTCCACCGCCTGCTCATCCACAACCATCGCCTCCTGCTCCACCAAGGCAACCCCAAATGCTACCTGTACCACCATTCCCAAAACCATACAATGGAGTAGCTCAATCCAATTGCAATGCTGAGGCACAACATGTCCAAATGACTCCTCTTGAGCTCAATGATCTTCACCATAGCTCAGGAAGAGTATTGCAAAAAAGAGAATCTTGAAAGCATTGAAGGACCACATTCAGCAAAAGAAGATTCAAAAGAAGAGATCAAAGAACCATGGGCTGCACTTGATGAAGAGAAGACATCAAAATCAGAGATTGAGAGAGTTCCCTCATGGTTACCATCAAATCCTCCATGTATTCAAGAGAAAAAACAGCAAAAAGAGGAAGATGAAAAATTCATGATAGAAGAAGATATGAAGAATGATCCAGATCAGCAAAAGGACCAAGTATATAAGAGCTATATTGAGATATGGTTTCAGACGGTCACTAAGTTGCAGCAGTACTCTCTTCTTCAGCAATGTTTGATCCCTTCAAAGTCAAATAATTTGGTCTCTGAAATCCAGATAGCTCTCAAAGCATGCATTTCAAGTCATTACATCATTTTGTCTCTAATCTTGATGTGCACATGGCTCCATTGGAAGTATTCTTATACTTGAGAATGATTTTGTTTTTCAAGTAGGGTAGGTAGAAAAATATATATATATTATATTATATATATATATGAAAAAATTGGAAATAAGGAAAAATCTTTAAGGTTGAAAAACCTCCTCGGAGGCGCCTTTAGATTGGCTCATTGATTGAAACCTCCATGAGACAGTCAATGGGTGGAAAAAAGAGAAAAGAACAAAGAATAAGATTCCTTGCGGTTGAAAACCTCCCTTGGAGCGCCAGGGCCAGGCTATTAAGGCAAGTGAAAAACCTCCATGAGGCGCCCTAGTTGTTTTCAAAAAAAAAGAGAAAAAAGAAGAAAAAAGAGAAAAAATAAATCTAATTTCCATTGAATAATTGCAGGTTGTAAGAAGGACATTGCAGGTCAAGAGGATCATTGAAAACAAAGGCAGAGGAAGGTCTAGGCTTTCTATAGGAAGCTACAGGCATTTCTACAAGAAGTTCTGTATTTCTACAGGAAACTTCCTGTAGAACCTTTGGACAAACCAAATTCAATTTTAAAAGGAAATCTGATGGTGGGAATCTGTTGGTTAGGCCTGCAAGCACCTCTGTATCCATCCCTCGCCTTTCTCCATCATTTTTCCACCTCATTGTGCTTCTACATTGTGCTTCTACAGGAAGTTTCTGTAGAAATTGTAGGAAGCTAGAAATTGATTTCAAAAAGGGCAGTTTGGTGAACATGGTAGCTTCCTCAAGGGTTCAGAAGTCCTCCTGCAATCTTCAAACTCCTCCTCCATCATCTCCATACCTGCATCATAGCCCAAGTTCAATTTTCTTACCATGCAACAAAACTGCAAAATGCCTTGAAGCAAAAATACCTAGAACAGAATTTGTTTTTGCCCTAACTTGAAAACCATGCATCCATTTGAAAAACCGTTTTATGGGGAATTGTACAAGGGTGATGGTAACATGCCTCAGCAGTTTCAGCCAATTCCGGTGCACGACTTTCAAGAAATCAACCTACATCTCCTTCAGCCATTTTTGCATTTTCTCCATATCTGTGCATCTGTTTCAAAACCTGTTTCATGGGGAGATGCACTTGGGTGATAGTAGCCTACCCAAGCAGTTTCATCTGATTCCGATGCACGGTTTCCGAGAAATTGATCTCTGAAATATTCAGCCATTTTCCATTTTTCTCGAAATCTGTGCATCCATTGATCATGATTTTGCTATGGGAGGTGCATCATGATGATAGAAACATGCTTACCAATTTTCAGATCGATCCGATTTACCGTTTGGAAGCAATGGTGAAAACAAGTTCTGGTCTAGTGAAAATTCAGCAGCAACAGCTTGAAGGTGTAGATCTGAGCGTGGAAATGAACTTCTGCAGCATGCATCCGGCCAGAGGACACCTACACAAGGAAAACAACCAAAAATCATCAGCCAAGCCCTCATGCAACCAAATAAACCAGTGCATGCAGCAATGACTAGCCACAACACCTCACAACAGCCATTTGACTTCAGGTACGTTACTGAAACTCGTTCTTCTATTGCACAAATCTAATTTAAAAACTACATGAATGAATGGAATGGTGGAATTAAGCCATGAATATAGCAAGGTTAAGCCGATTGCCTTCTCTAGCACTCATCCGGAAGTCACGCAGTACATGTGGACAGCTGACTTACGTGAAAATTAAAGCAACCAGGAGTGTTGGCCGTTTAAACCTCACTTCAATTCACAGCAGTGATTACAGGGGAAAAACACACAGTTCGGGAACAACACTTCCAGTTGCATGTGGCCACATACACTTGGCCACTTCACTCTCTCACGTAAATCACGCTGAAATTAAATGATGCTCGGCTGAAATTCTCACCACCCTCTGTTCAACTACGGTCACAACTGGAGCACACATCCACCACGTCCAAATCAGTTAAACAGTGGCCCTCTGCAAGATTCCTGCCTGGTTTCTCGAGATTTCTGCCGTTTCTTAAAAAAATTCCCGCATGGGCACTCTACAGGCATTTCTACAGGAAGTTTCTACAGGAAACACAGAAAACAGGCTTCCAGAGCAGAAATGCCTGGATTTTTCTTCGACAAATTGAGTTTCGAAGAGAGGTAGGCTCGAACATGCCTCTTCCATGCATGATACGTTCGAAAGGTGGTGAACTAAACTATTTTGAATAAGAAAATATGAAACAAGTATGCCTGTGAATCCAGAATAGTAGTTTTCATGTGTGTTACATGGAATGTTTCAATTGGTTCTGCGTCAAATTCTCTTCCACAGTTCCTATTAAGAAATTCCTCTGCTAGAAGCGATAAACCACTGTGAGGGTTAACCTGTGCATGAAGAATTTGAATTTTATGTGATTGTATGTAGGCTGAGGATGAAAATTAAGCTCTGCACTCTGTCTGTGGGAGCCTAATTCCCTTTTGACAGTCGGGTTTGGGCAGCAAAAGCATTATAACCGGGGAATTGGTGCAAAGTTGAAATACAAACACCTGAGAAATCCTGTCCTGAGGATCAAAAGAGGAAGACATAAAACAACAGTCCCTTTCTGCTCAGAGCATTGAAACAGGGCACTCTCACCAAACCAGACCAACCAGCTTACATCCTTTTTGGAGCAAGGTCAGCCTTCAGATCATGAAATACATTACCTGTGAGGGGCAGTTCAGTATTGTCTACAGCTATCATTTCCAGTTGTTGAGTGAATTCAGACATAGGATGGATTTACCTCCAAAACAGAAGTTAAACATCCCCTATTTTCTTTTGCAATCATTAATTGAGTATGGCACAAAATTGAAGAAAGGAAACACGCGGAGGCAAGAGAGAAAGGCAGTGGTAAGAAGACCCATGATAGGCCATCACAGGACAAGCCACAGGAGAAGCAAGAGGAAAAGCCAGAAAGAAAAGAAGGAAGAAACAGAGAGAAAAAAAAACAATAGTTTAATCCTTGGAAACTGTTGTAGGTTGTAGGTACACAATGCGGAAATGGGGCCTCCCAACACAACCAGAAGGGGCCCTACCAAGTTCCAAGGCATCCTCACATCCATCCCCTCCATGAACACTCATTTTTTTCAGGATCTAGACACAATTTAGTCATGGTTCAACCTTCTACAGGAAGCTACAGGACTTTCTACAGGAAGTTCTGTATTTTTACCAGAAACATCCTGTAGAGCCTTTTGGGCAGGTCAGAATCGATTATGAAGAGGGATTTGAAGCTTGAAGTCTGTTGAGGAGGCATGAAACCACTCTTTTCTTCCATCCTCCACTGGTTTCATCTCCTTTCACCACCATTGCCACCATCTGGTTGAATATACTTGCAAAATCATACCAAATCTGGGAGTAAAATAAAAACACAAATGCCAAGGGAGAAATGGTTGCAAATCAGGGTAGAGAGGACTAAAAAAAGTACAAACAAGTAGGGACACACCCAAGGAAACCACAGCACAGGTCAAGGAGAAGGCACCCCCAGCCAAGCAAGCCAAATCAGAGAAAACTGGTTCTACAGGAAGCTAGCAGACTGTTTCTAGAGGAAGACAGAGAACTGTTTCTACAAGAAGACAGAAAACAACCACTACAGGACTTTCTATAGGAAGTCTGGGGAAAGGGCAGTAGAAGGAGAAATCGGACGAAATCCTAGCTAGGGAGGCAGCAGTTGTGCTGGCCGCCCTAAGTACCTCTCCCAAGCTGAAGAAGAAGTGAAAGAGGGAGCTTCCACTATATTTTAAGGCAAGAAAGGGCATGCAGATAAGAACTGGCAGACCCCAAACCACAGTCAAAGAAGCAAATTTTCATTGAGGACACAAAAGCTAAACAAAAGGAGGAGCCTCCTTCAAGGATGTCCATCACCTGTGAATGAGGAAGCCAAAAACCTTCAATGGAAGAGAGAGAATTCAGATAATGGACTCAAAGACAGTTCTACAGGATGTTCAGACAGTTCTATAGGAAGTTGAGAATTCTCTAGGAAAAGAAGCACAGGCAGTGGGAAGAAGCAAAGAGAAAAGCATGGTTTCATGACAGAGAAGAGGACATCACTTCAGAAGCTTGGCATGACAGGGAGGCCACCAAGGCCATCAAAGATGAGGAGATATATTGGTTGCTCAGAGGATGAGCAACACTTTCAGTAGGGGGGTGATGATGAGCCCCAAAAATGGATGATTATTTGGGCTCATTCAACCTCCTAATTCGACTTAATCCACCATTCTCATTAGTTTATTGTATGTTTTTAATTATATTTATGC
>APFE030995165.1:0-37608 GCA_000404065.3 Pinus taeda | reverse complement strand
TAGAATCTTCATTTGTAATCTTAAGAAGTTGGTTTGTACATTATGATGGAGATTTTGAAATAAAGACTCATACTTTGATTTTGTTGCTTCTACATTTGAGTTCCCTTTGAAGTGGTATGCTTGTGGAGTTATGGAGGGCCCCCATGGCCTCACTTGCATGCTTATGTTAGGTATAATTTAATTTATGTTTTTATTCATTTCTGGTTTGATGCAATGGTGATTGTGATATAGTAGGATTGTGAAGAAGGACAATTTGGACCTCCTTAGTTAGGAGCCTCTTCTTTTACTTCTTCTGCATCATAAGCCATTGTTAATTAGTGCTCTTAGATTTATCTTTATGAAAGTAGTATTGTAGGGAAGGACAACCTGGTTCTCCTAAGTTAGGAGCCTCTTTCCTCATATATTACATAAATGAATTAGATTCTTGTTAGATATTCTAACTGTTGGAAGAAATCTTAAAATCCATGTGTTCTTGTAAGGGAACCATAAGATCTCCGACAAATTAGAAATCACTCTAGATCTATATATTTTAGATAGGCACTTCTAAGTTTACCTTCCCGGGTTGACATTAAATTAAACTCTAATTTGCATCCGCATTTTAGACCCAACAGGGGTTTAATAGAAGGGAGCCCATTAACACTGTGAGGATTCACCAACACCCTCCTATGTTAGAAATCTTCACAAGGCATAATTGGATGGGGTATTTTGAGAAATTGAGGGGGTATGATGATGAATTGGCTCGAGATTTTTCTCTCTCCGTCATTCCACTAACCAAAACCCATGCCACTGTTGTGGTGAGAGGCCTCTCCATAGAAATCACCCCTAAACTCATAAGCAAAATTACCACACTTCCCGTAGGAGCGTCTTGGAGAAAGGAAGACAAGGGAGATAGCCAGAAGAAGAAATTATCTTTGGAGGGAGAGGATCCCATTGAGGAAAAGAATGGAGTAAGGAGAACAAACCTACCATACCCCTGGAATGAGGTAAGCTACCACCTTATAAAATACATATCATGTGAAGGTAGGTATAGCGTGGTTCATGGTTATCACTTTAGGCTCTTTGAAGAATTGAGATTTGGAGTAGAAACACCTCCTCACCATAGGCTTAGCATTCCATTCTTCCTTCTGCAATCACTAATAGATACAAACATAAAGGTGTAGGAAGGAAACTACCAACAGTTAGCCCACCATGGGTTAATTAGAATCATCATAGAAGATGTCCTCCAAAACCTCAGAATTCCTATCCAATGGGAAATTTTCAGAGACATGCAGACAGATGAGGATATCAAATTCCTCACATATGATATTAGCCCTACTATCAGTGAAAAGGATGTAGAAGAGATCGAAATAGATGGAGAAGAAGCAGAGAAGGATGAAATGTTGGGCATGGAATCCCCCCACAACATGGTTTGGGGCTCAAAGCCCAAGTTTTGAGTTGTTATTGTTGTAAAGACTCCGCAAATTGTAGGCGTGAAGCACGAATTGTATGTTAGAGTCATAGGGTTGTCCTCCCTAAGTTTGGAATGTAGTGTAAATAGAGCGATGCTCTAAGTTGTAAAGTATTTAGTTAACCAATGGATGGAGTTTGAAAGATAGCAAAGCATAGAGCAAGAATCTAAGTATCTTGGGTCATAGTAGTAGGAAGAGGCTCTACAACTGAATGCGTAGAGGCCTAGTAGAGTCCACAACTGAGTGTGCGGACCCCTGCAGTTGAGTGTGTAGGGTAGCATCGAGTTTGTAACAGAAGGAAGAAAATAATAAAGAGAAGTTTTATCTGAATCATGTGTATATGTTCTAGTGTTATTACCTATTTGATATCGTTTGCAATTATATTGCTTATTTACTGCCCACATTTGAATGAATGGTGAATATTGTTAAGTATAACTAAAAGGATACAGATAAGCTAAGTTAATTAATTAATATCAGGTTACTAGTAAGGATTTGGGTAGTAACATTGTCCGACCCCCAAATAGGGTTGCACAAAGGAAACATCCCAAGTTGCGAGGTACGGGTAAGCGCGCATAGTGACGTGCATGCAGGGTCGAACCACGGACCACTTGGAACCCATCAGATATCCCCAGGGTGCAGAAACCTGGTTCTAGCACCCTCCCATACTACTTCGGGTGAGACCTTAGTCTGCACTCCACGGACTATTGCCGAAAGGGCCAGTAGTACTGAGATTTATTTGGCTAAATCATCTCCGAACTTGGGTCAGGCACCAACAAGCCAACAAATGGTTATGTTGCCAGAACCAGGATCTACATAAGGGATGCCTGATGTCATGTCACTGGAATCCAACGAAGAAAGAAATTGAAGGGTGGTTAGACAGAAAGATTCACGAGTTCACGGAGTAGGAAAACAATAATTTGTGACTATCAAAGGAACAGTGGTTGGATTGCTACTTATATGCGGAAATCCACAAAATTTTCTTTGCATCCTTTCCCTATGAGTTTTATGAGTGGATCGCGAAGCTAGCAGACAGTGAGGGAAGGTGTAGGCTTGACAAACCAATTGTGTGGACTCCAGAATTAGTGCGTAGACTAGAAGCATAAGAAGATAAGATCATGCGTGCTGTGGACCATTGGATCGATTTAATTATAGGGGGGTTTATCAACGAGTTTACGGTAGACATGATAGTCAACTATAGCAAGGTGGAACGACGCTTCCTCAAAGGATCGCAAGGTAAGTACATTAAATCTTTGAACACTTGGATTAAGATGTTATTGTGTGAAAAGTGGGTTATGTCAATAAATTTATGTTTGGGGCTACATAAAGTGGGAGGATCTATAGAAACAAAGGTAGCGCGGAGATAGAAAATTAGCCCCTTGATTTCACCTCGGCGGGAAAGCAAGGAAGAGCTCGCGAAAGTTTCTCACAAAAGCACAGTCAGTCTGATAAGGCAACGAATTCCACGCCTACCACCTCCACCTAAACCACCACCACTCTCACCATCTTCACCTCCATCTCCACCCACACCACCTCCACCACCACCACAGTTCAATATGGCGAGTGCGATAAAATTGTCGGTATTCAGGGGAGTAGGGAATGAAGATCTGGACCAATTTTGGTTTTTGGTAAGGGTCATATGGGAAGCACAAGGAGTCAAGAATTACAATATAAAGAAGGCAACATTGGTGAACATGTTTCAGGATCACATACTGACATGGTACATAAAACATTCTAATGACCATCCGAACACGGGGATCACAGATATCCAGGTTGCGTTGAACAGGGAATTTAGCAAGCCAAAGTTGGAAACACAATTGATTATCAGGTTTAAGGAGATTGTGATGCTTCCAAGTGAGACCCCCTGGATTTGGATCAGAGACTAAAGAGTATGACTCAAGAAACCAACATGACCTTGATAGATGGGCAACACCGCACATGGTTTGTAGTGTCACTAACACCTCATCTAAGGATGGTGTTGTTGCAACAGAAGTTATCCACCCCAGTCGAAGCTTTAGAGATTGCAATGAGACTGCACGATACCCCAATACAAGATCCTGGCCTAGGAGTCCAACAAATCCATGTGCAACTGCAAAATTTGTGTTTGGAAATGCAGAGTTTGAAACAGGATAGGACAACTCGCCCAGAAAGTGCACAAGGAGGTATGGTGCATAAAATTCAAAGGCCAGGGGCATGACAAGGATCATTGTCCAGTCTTCGCGAACTACTTAGCGAGAGGAGGGTTAATGCCATTAATACCAAAGGCACAAGAAGGATTGAGCACGGTGCCTTCATTATGGTGTGTAATCTGTTAGATAGGAGGAAAACATGCTATGGATAATTGTCATCTATTGCAGAAGTATACACAAACGTCCCAGTAATTGTTCTATAATTTTTTTAGGTCGGTAGGCCATGATGAGCGCACCTGCAGAAGTTACGAGTTGATGATGGATCAGACCCCTGCCTATAGAGTGCAAATCGAAACATGAGCCCTCAATCCAAATGTCGAGATGGTGCGTGTTGGATTTTAGGGGCGCGAATGAGGTCGAGGTGGAATGGGACCAGGAAGGGTTTGCGGACAACTAATTTGTTACAATTGTGGAGGGCTAGGGCACTATGCCCGTAGTTGTATGAATCTGGCGAGAACATCATGTTTATAATGTACCCAATTTGATCATGAGATGAAGGACTGCCCTACACTGATAGCAAGGTTGCACGATAAAGGAGTACTCCAACCTCCCCCCACTCAGAACCTACAAATGATGAGGTCTGAGCCACGCGGAGAGGACTCGAATGTAAACATAGTGCTTCAAAGTGGTATCACAACCAGAGATGACAAAGGTAAGCAACCAAAAGAAGTGCGTGGGTTCGCAAGGCTCCTACAAAGGAACCTGAATTTGATTTGAAGCACACAAAGGACAGATTCATGGAAGCTAAGAAGAGCTTCGCGAAGACCTCCACTTCAGGTAGTAAGGATCAACTAGAACCAGGGATGGATCCTTCAATGCTCACTACCTTTTTAGAGACATGCATGAAATTTTTGTGCGACAACAAGGTTTTAAAAGGACTACAAGAACTTATCACTAGGTGTGCAGGGTCAAGAGAACCGCGCGTAGTCCAGAAATTTGGAAAGCATGCATTGCGAACAAGAAGGGAAATTAGATTGATTGTGCAAATTGGGGAGTATGAAATGGATCAAGAAATTTTGGATCCAGGATCGGACACATATGTGCTGCTAAAATAGCCATGGGAGTGCATGAGTAGGCCTGCATTGCAATGGTCCCCTATTTAATTACAGATGGAGAACCAACAGAAAATCCTACCGATGGGAAGACTGCAGGGGATAATAGTAAACATTGAAGGTGCGAGCGCACTTGCATATTTCAAGTTGATAGATATTGTCGATGACAACAATCCCTATCCCACACTATTGGGAATAGACTGGGCCACTGATATGAACAGAGTAATAAATATAAAGAAGCACAAAATGATTTTTGAGAAAAAATCACTACGCGTAGTGGTGCCTTTAGACCCTACGAAAGGAGGGCGCTACATAGAGCCAATGTGTGATGACAAGAGCAACGATGATCTAGACTGTATCTACAAGATAACCGCTCAGGAACAGGATTGGGTGAATCCTACAACAGATGGCCAGATTTCCTGGGAGCACGAAAGCTCCTGTACATCAGATTTGGATGAGGAAACAGAATGATGGCAAAACCGGTTACACGAGGTAACCACGCTCAATTGAAACATGATGGTAAGATCATTACACTACGTGACAACAGAGATAATGGATCTGCCTATGTATGACGGGTTGACAGTGGTGGATGAATTCCTGAACAAATTTGAAAGCACAGTACCAGAATAGTAGCGGTTTGATGCTATGAAATGGGCATTGCGCGCTACACCCGCAAGATGGTGGGGCACACATCAGAGAAGCTTTGAGGACTGGCATGGATGTTGAAGGATTATGTGCCTATGATTTGGGAAGCCGCAGATGTGACTAGTAGACAAGTATGACGGATGAGATGATCCACGTACACACCTCATGAAATGGACCAAGGTCTATGGGGAAGAGCCACAACCTGAATGGATACATTTGTTCTATCATACCCTGGATGTCATACCCATGAATTGGTATACTGAGATGGAGCTCTGCCATGGTACGAGCGAATGGGATATCTTGTGTGAGGGATTTCTATTAACTTTCATGTTTGAAGATCGTTGGTGGGATACTATTGACGATGCGCTACAGGCAGTAAAAGCAACTATCTTCAAAATACCCCAGGAGCTAATGGAAGTACTTCAACCAGAGTGGGCGACACAGCTGAGCTGCGTGCTTGAGTGTTATAATGTATATGTTGAGGAGGATGATGAGGACCCACGAAATATTAACATTCCAAAAGCAGAAGGTTGTCGGAGGTCCAAGGACCATCGATTGAGGATCCTGACATCACCGCACTGCTAAAATCAAAGCAGGTAAACATTGGAACGGAGGCGGAGCCAAAGTATGCAACGCTTGGGGACTATTGGGATGATGCCACGGTGGATAAGGTTGCTGAGTTACTCCGCGAATACTAAGACTTGTTCTCGACCAAAATTACGAACTTAAAAGGGATCGTTGGTGACTTAGGGATGATGAAGATCACACTAAAACCTGACACGAAGCCAGTTAAGTAGTGGCCTTACCACTTGAATCCAAAATATAAGGAAAAGGTCTACAAAGAATTAAACAAAATTCTTGCAGCCAAAATTATTCAGCCAGTGGAAGAATCCGACTGGGTGAGTCCTATGGTAGTGCAGGAGAAAAAGAAGAAGGGCGAAATAAGAATATGCGTGGACCTCAGGAAGCTGAACGACGCCTATGTACATGATCCATTCCCGACACTGTTAACAAATGAAGTACTGGAAAATGTTGGTGGCCAAGAAGCGTACTCCTTCACAGATGGGTTCTCAGGGTACCATCAGATCAAGATCGTGCTGGAAGATAGGAGTAAAACAACCTTTGCAACGAAATGGAGCTGCTTTCAATACACTATTATGCCGTTTGGATTGAAGAACATGCCAACCATCTTTTCGCGCATCGTTGTTGCTGTGTTCAAAGAATACATCCACAAGTTCTTGGAGGTCTATCTGGATGATTGGACTGTCTTTGGATTAGTTAAGCACCATGTAGCAAGCTTACACTTGATGATGGATACTTGTTGACGACACCAGATTGCGCTGAACCTTAAGAAGTGGACATTCCTCATTCCCTTTGGAAACCTGTCGGGACATCTAGTTTGCAAACAAGGACTGATGGTGGACCATGCAAAGATTGTCGTTATTCTAAATCTGAAAGCGCTGTGAAGTGTTAAATAGCTGCGCGCTACCTTGGGACACACTGGGTACTACAGAAAGTTTATCAAAAGCTATGCCCAAATCACTACGCTAATGGAAAATTTATTGAAAAAGGATGTTACATTTTGATGGAATGACGATTGTATGAAAATTTTGGACGTCCTGAAGGGGAAATTGGCCTCCGCTCCAATCCTGTTCTTCCCAAAATGGGATGTGGAGTTTCATGTTCATGTTGATGCATCATGTATTGCATGGGGAGCAGTGCTCACATAGGAGGGCCGGGAAGGCTTGGATCACCTTATCATGTTTGCAAGTTGGAGGTTGTCCAAAGCAGAGAAGAACTATTCCACCACCGAGTGTGAGGAGTTGGTGATGGTGTATGTGCTCCAAAAATACCGACACCATTTACTCGGAGGACATTTCAAGATGTATACCGACCATTTCGCGCTGAAATACCTAGTTAATAAGCTCGTGTTGTTGGGGCACATATGTAGGTGGCTCTTATTGTTCCAAGAATATGATTTTGAGGTCATAATAAAGCCAAGACGCCTGAACACAGGACCGAATCACTTGTCACGAATTAAGACAGGCGAGGAACCCACTAATTTGGAGGAGGGACTACCATATGCACAATTCTTTGCGGTGCACATCACGGATGGGCACTTCGAAGATATAATCCATTTTCTGATAACAGGAACTACACGGAAGGAATAATCCATCCAACAAAAGAAGGAATTGGTGGTGCGCGCAGTGGATTTTTCTGTCATCGTGGGGCACCTATACAAAATGGGAAATGATGAGATATTGCGAAGATACGAACCTAAATTCAAACGAAGTCAGATCCTCACGGAAGCACAGGGGGGTGCTACAGGAGTACACTATGCAGGATGCGCAACTACACAGAAGATTCTATGCGCAGGGTTATGGTGGCCAACCCTGCACCAGGATTCGAAAGCGCACTGTAAGGCTTGCGATATATGTCAAAGGACTGGAAAACTATTGCGGAGGGACGAGATGTCATTAAATCCACAAATGACACTGCAGCCATTTGAAAAATGGGCAATCGACTTTGTGGGACCAATCAAAACTCAGGGAAAGATGGGTGCATGCTACATCATCGTCGTGACAGGATACATAATACAATGGGCAAAAGCCCAACCGGTCAAAGATTGCATGGCTCTACGGCTGCAAAGTTTTTGTTCAAAAACTCATTGACCCGATTTGGTTGTCCGAAAATCTTAACTAGTGATCATGGAACACATTTCCTAAATGAAACCATCAGCACACTCAGAAAAGAGTTCCAGGTGTATCATCAGAAAAGTACACTGTAACACCCACAAGCTAATGGGACAGTAGAGGCATTCAACAAAATACTGGAGACAACGTTGACCAAAGTGTGCAATGTGTAACGAAACAATTGGGACCTACACATACCTATTGTGCTATGGGCTTATAGGACAACGTGCAAGAAACTAACGGGACAGACACCTTTCCGATTAGTTTATGGTGTGGAAGATATCATGCCGATGGAATATATCATACCTATTCTGTGAATAACAGTGCTTACAGGCATGATGGACCGCGAAGCTCTGGAGGAAAGGCTCGTCGAATTAGAAGAGCTCGAGGAAGAACAATTTTTGGTTGGATTTCATCAACAGGTACAAAAGCAGCGTGAAAAATCCTGGCACGATCGCCATATCAAGTTGTGAACCTTCAAGGTAAACGACTTAGTGTTGTTGTATGATAGTAAGTTTGAAAAAATTCTCGGAAAATTCATAATGCACTGGCTGGGACCATATGTGGTTAAGGAGGTCATAGACGAAGGTGCGGTCCAACTAGTCAAACTAAATGGAGAACCCTTCCCAGGCAAAGTAAATGGCAGCGACTTGAAGCCCTACATGGGTGGGTTTGTTATCTGACTAACTGGCCAAAGTACAGTCTTCGCGACCCAAGGAGCTAGACAAGGGCACGGGACTATAAACATACGCAGCAGATGCCGATGCAAATTTAAGACACAATTCAAACATGGAGGAATGACTGCAGCGAGTTCAGCAAGTAGCAGCTCAGTACACTGCAACCATCAGCACCATACGGGAACAGTTGGAGGGACTTCGCGCTAAGATCGCTACATCAACAGAGTGACTCGAGGGTGAGTCACGATGTTTGTGTTGGGGGCCTGTTGGGAATGGAATCCCCCCACAACATGGTTTGGGGCTCAAAGCCCAAGTTTTGAGTTATTATTGTTGTAAAGACTCCACGAATTGCGGGCGCGGAGCACAAATTTTATGGTAGAGTCATAGGGTTTTCCGCCCTAAGTTTGGAATGTAGTGTCGGCCTACCCATGGTCCACAGACCATGGAATTGTATAAATAGAGCAAGGCTCTAAGTTGTAAAGCAATTAGTTAACCAACGGATGGAGTCTGACAGATAGTGAAGCATAGAATAAGAGTCTAAGTATATTGGGTTGTAGTAGTAGGAAGAGGATTTACAGCTGAGTGCGCAAAGGCCTAGTAGAGTCCACAGCTGAGTGCAGAGACCCCTGCAACTGAGTCCGTAGGGTAGTGTTGAGTCTATAACAGAAGGAAGAAAATAATAAAGAGAAGTTTTATCTTAATCCTGTGTATCTATTCTAGTGTTATTACTTGTTTGATATCATTTGCAATTATACTATTTATTTACTGTGTGCATTTGTATGAATGGTGAATATTGCTAAGTATAACTAAAAGCATACATATAAGCTAAGTTAATCAACTAATATTGGGTTACTAGTAAGGATTTGGGTAATAACATTGTCTGGCCCCCCAGTAGGGTTGCGCAAAGGCAACATCCCAGGTTGCGAGGTACAGGTAAGCACACGTAGCGACATGCGTGTAGGGTCGAACCGCGGACCACTTGGAACCCATCAAATATCCCCAAGGTGCGGAAACCTAGTTTTAGAACCCTCCCATACTACTTTGGGTGAGACCTCAGTCTGTGCTCCACAAAATGTTGCTAAAAGGGCCAATAGTAGCGTGATTTGTTTGGCTTAATCATCTCTCAAGGAGGACACTGATAAACAAGATGAGGATTTAAAGGGGGAAGAAGAGGGGAAAGGCATAGGTAAAAAGGGAAATGGAAAAGAGGAGGGAGAAGACAAGGAGGATTCACATAGGGTATCTCCAAAACTCACTGAGAGAGAGGCAGAAGCCTCCCTCACTTCCCTTAGCACCCTTATCAAACAAAAATGCAAAAGATAGAGGCAAACCCCCTTACACTTCAGAACAAGGAAAAGTACAAGGATAAGGTAGGGAAAACCCCAAAGTCCAACCAAGGTTCCCATTGTTATTGAGGACTCACCTAAATAGCAGGAGAAGATGGCTCCTCTTATAAAAACTCAAGAAGAAGGATCCTCAGCACAAACCTCCCCTAAGTCTCCTATCACCTATGTGAGAAGGCTTGTAACCATATCTACCTCGTCCAAAGGAAAAGACATCCTACATGATACACAACAGGACCTATAGGAAGCAGAGGAAATCCTACAGGAAACTCTACTAAACCTACAAGAAACTTAAAAATTGGATGAGGAAGAAAGTAAGAAGCCAAAAACAAAGAGAGAAGACCCAGAGCTAAGGGAACCTAGTCCTCAACCTAACCTTGACTCCTACTACAGATTTATTCAAGGGGGTAGGGTCATTCCACAAAAAATTGCCATTCCATTATTCTTTAAAATTAAGAAAGAAATAGCCAGAACTCATAGATGGATGCAGATTCCCAAGTCCAAGGGAGTGGAGGACATTGGTCACATGGAGGAGAAGCTCAAATAGATGGGAAAGGAACTAAGTAGCTTGAGGGACAAAGAGGCCATCATGAAGACTCAGTTGGAGGCAGAAAATGCATGGCTGAAAGGACAGTTGCAAGAAAGAGAGAATCAATTGGCATCCATGGCCAGTCTCTCTTTGGAAGCAATCCAGTGCAAGATGCCAGCGAAGTCCTATGCACTATACCTTAAGGAACAGTGACTGCAGTTCCAAATCAAGACCCTAGCACAGAGAGGCACTATGCCATTCTAGGATTATAGACAGTTCATTGATATTTGTGATCAAAGCACATTGGAAGATAGGGCTAAGATGTCTAAGTTCTACTTGCATAACATGGCTTTGACAAATATGAATGTATGGGACCCTAATGCAAAACTAGGGGATTTACAGTTGATGGCTTTGGAATCATGGATGAACCATGAGGAAGCAAGGGTTGCAGAAATGAAGAGGATATTGACAAGGGAACAAACAGAGCCTCTCATGATCAGAGCTGAGCAGTCTAATCCAATGGTTGTCATTAGCACA
Organism: Pinus taeda; assembly: GCA_000404065.3. Taxonomy (NCBI): domain Eukaryota; kingdom Viridiplantae; phylum Streptophyta; class Pinopsida; order Pinales; family Pinaceae; genus Pinus; species Pinus taeda. Next base: position 26,498 of record APFE030995165.1, on the reverse strand, counting down.
CTTAATTTAATTACAAATGATCCTCAACTTGCACCCAAGTATCTTGCTACCCAAGAGAAAGCCATTACACATTTTGAGGACATGTTCAGATTCTTAGGGGATGACAACATGCAAGCTTGCTTAAGGAGATGGAATACTTTTCCATACAATTTGAAGATCAAAGAGTACCACTCTCCTCAAAGGATGAGAGAAGCACTGAACAAGACACCCATGTAGAAGCAATTCATCCAAAGGTTCAAAGTCAATTGGATTGGCTTGAGACTCAATCCACCACTGTTCTTAAGGATGTTAGAAGGAAGGAAGGAAGAAGAAGAAATAAAGCAGTAGGAGGGGGTAGAAAAGAAGGCAAGATTCTATGCACAGGAAGAGGAAACCACAACAGAAGCATGGGATGTCAGGAAGGCCACTAGAGCTATGAAAGATATGGATATTGATTGAGTTGCTCAGAGGATGAGCAACACTTTCAGTAGGGGGTGATGATGAGCCTCATCACTGGGGAATTATATGGGCCTTAATTCAACTCCTAGCTAGTCAAATCAACTCTTATCACAATTTATTACATGTTTTGGTTATGTTCTATTTAATGAGATGAGTTAAAGTGAGATATTATGCCTAGTGGAATAATATGCATTGAATGCAGGCTTGGAAGAGAAAATCAAGGAATTTTGGTAGGACTAAGTTTTGAAATTCGAATGGGAAAAGGGAGAGAGATTGTAGGAGGTAAATCCTCCTCATTTACTCCTCCCCCATTCGAATATTCCTCCATTAATTACACCAGCTTGGAGTGCAATCGGCCAAGTCATGAAGATCAAAAGGCAGATAAGCAAGTGATAGACAATGAGTTACTTCATCTCGAGTTTAGAAGCCGAGCCTCCCTAGATTTAAGGAAGTCATTGGGGACTTTAGTTGTATAAGTAGAGAGGCCTAGAGCCTCATTAGGATTCGAATTTTTGTTGTAAAAACACTAGTTATTTTCGAGCTCCAGACTTGTGGAAGAGATTGATGTAATTTTTTGTTTTGATAATGAAAATGAGCATTTTTCTTGATCTGGCACTAACTTAACTCAGAGCGTTGAAGCTCATGGGTTAGGGCCCAACCCTAGCAGCAAAGGCTCCTCTTCTTGTATCTGTATGCTTGGCTTAGTTTCATAGATTCATGGTTAAATTGTCTTTAGAAGTATTTCATTGCAAGTAATGTTGATTTGATTAGTTGTTCATTAGTTTCCTTCCATTTGTGATTTATTTCAGTAGTAGGTTAGAAGGGATAAAAGGAGCACCACAAATATGTTAGTAGGTGTCTTGGCCTTACCTCTTCCCATAGGGATCATGATTTGAGGAAAAGACCCTTATGCAGCCCCAAAAAGATAGATTTCCATTTACTCATAAGATTTAGAGTTTACTGTACTTGAACCAGCATTTGATTAGTTTTGCAAGTGTAGGATTTAATCACCATCTCTTCCATCTCCAGTCTTACAATAGATATCATCCATGATTCCATTTTATTTAGTAATTTTCCTCATGCATGAAGTAGACAGCTAGTTCATTAAATTTTGCTTTTCCAGCTTGTTAGAATTCTTCTTGTTTACATGACTTTTTGGAAATTATAAAAGTTTGATGCAGAGTAGGTGCTATAGAAATATAAAAAGATCTCATAGCAGGAAACCACCTTCCAACTTCATCCATCCATAATCATTCCTTGCTTTCACCAATCTCATCATTTTACATAGAAATTCCTCCAAGCATGTTGAGTGAATCCAACCATCTCCTAACCTTAGTTTTGAGTTATGAGTGATCCTAGGAATTTTCTCACTCCATTCCACCCATCCACCACCTTCCCTAAGCCTTCCATCACCTCCATAAACCATCATTTTTCTCTCGGTTGTATCCTGTAGAACTACAGGGAATCCTGTAGGTTTCTAGTACATCCTATAGGTTTTCGTGTAGTGGCCTATTTTGAGGTCGAATTGAAGGGAAACATCTAGGAAGCCACACCAGGTCACCCAAGGGTCTCTCGAACCTTCCAATTCCTAAACCTCCCAACCATCCACCAGCATCACTAAGCCATCTGCCACATCACCAAAAGAGATTGGGGTTTACACTTGATTTTCCATAAAAAGAATAAAAGGAAAAAACAGATTTATTTCAATCCTTTACATGCACAGTAGTGATGTTTGATGTCTTGAACTGCCATGTTTTAGATAGTATCATTTCATACATGTTAGCTTGGAATTCTTGTAAAGCATAGTTTCTCAATAGTTAATTAGAGAATGGTGTGTTTTTAGCATAGGATTTCAGTCCTTTTCTTTATTGCAATAGACAAGCTTTCTCCTAAAGTATATTTCTCTTTCTTTCATCACCAATCAAGCTTCCTCTGAATCCATAGAAGTTTGGCTTGAAAACCCTAGTGGTCTCTCACTAGCTGATCAGTGACAAAAGTTAGAACCATCACTTTTACTTGTGTATACATCACTATCACCTCTAAGTTTGTACGAACCCCGGGTTGATAAAGTAAAGCTGGTAGCTCCAGGAGTTGCAACATTCTTCCTACAATACTGGTGCTCATTAGCAAGTCCATGACATATTGGACAGAGCCAATGCTAAGTACAAGCAGTGTCATGATTAGTATTGGGTACCATACAAGTTCTAGGTGGGCGACAAATTTTGGTTACATTTGCAAGAGCACCTCACTAGGCCCCACTGCAAGCTTTGCCCACTCCAATATGGGCCATTCACCATCACCAAGGGTGTAGGTGATAATTCCTTCGAGCTCAACATTCCACATTTCTTGGCTTGCACCCATTATTTAATGTGGATTGGTTGTGACCATACTTTCCCCCATTGTTGGACACGTCCGATATTGTTAAGTTGCTGACACCAACAGAGCTCAACCCAAGCTGCATCGAACATGCCATAACTAAAATATCATGGATACACAGATCAAAAACACTCTCCAGTAGAGGATCCAACTATATCTAGTTTTCAATGCAGGCCAACTCCTTCACAAAGGCTAGTGGTTCACCAAGGACCATGTTCAACAGAAATTTCCTCACCTCATGGAGGATCTACATGCAATGGAGACCATTTCCTCCTAAGTGGGGAGGATTGTTCTATGTGGATATTGGTGGCCACCTACCTATTCCACATAGACCTCGAGTCGGTTTCATCATTTTCCTTGATTATAGCATAATTTACAATTTTTAGAAGTTTTTTGGGTCCTGAACTTTCAGAGCTGTTTTGACCCCCTAAATGGCGTTTTTTCGAATTCCACAGTAGGCCTATGGACATAAGTAGGTTTATATCACAATTCCTGTAGTAATCGAAGAGATATTTCCAACGAGGTATTGTACACCCCAAACAAGGATCATATAACCAAGACCCTAGGAAGTTGGCTACCCAACTAACCCCAATGAGGCCCACAAACTCTTGGAGTTCCATCTCCTGGGGTTAGGGTTTTGGTTGTTTAGCATTTTCCTTTGTTGTTCAATAGTAAAAAGGCCCTTGAGCTTCATTGTAACATAGTTCTGAGGCATGTAGCCACCACATCGCTTCTCAAAGATAAGCTACCATCGTTTGAGCTAGTTTATTTCCATTTTGCTTGTAAGCATATTTGAGTTCTTTGTTGTTAATGAAATGAAGATTTATTTTTGCTGCATCTTTGTGTTTACGTTTATATCTGTATTATGTTGTGTTCCTACATAAGTCTGGATCATGCCTTGAATTTGTATTCAAATTCAAGAGTTGACATGTCAAAATACTCATAACTGGTCCCCATTTGGGCATGAATTTTAGTTTCCCTAGGAATATCTATTTGCCAGAAATTACTAGCAAAACAATCACTTGTGAATCAACTCATTTTTCACTCATGGATGTTCTTTGATCCCTTCCAACTCTTCTTCTACACTTCCCAAGCCTTCAACACACTCTCCGCGTACAAGAAACTTTTCCCTTTAACCTCCACATGCATTCCCCTACTCTAACCAAGGAAGATGTTCTAGCCTCTGTAAGGAAATTTTGTGGGTCAAAGCACGGAGCTTGAGATGGGTACTTGTTATACCCATCTCTGACCAAATTTGGTTGTCTAATCAATTTCCATACCCCCATAAATATGGGTGGTTGGATGCTCAAATTCCCATCTCCCTTCAATCACTGATTTTAGTGAAGTGGCAAAGAGGAAGATAATTTCAAATTCAAATTTTGGCATTTCGGAAATATAGATTTTTGGCTATGGTTGCTTTCTTAATGGGCGAGGCAATTCCCCAAATCCCTCATTGATTCTCACTAATGGTATCATGGCTAGTGCCAATGCTATACCCTTCAGCTAGTTGGTCAACAATCCTTTTCATTATTTGAGTGAATACATTTACATAAGTTAAAATTTGTTCATCATAACTCAAAACCCAACAAAACATATATGCCATAATTTACAATGACACTAAGTTGAATTTATGTTTATAGACTGAGAGAAACAAGGTGTTACATATACAAATATTTGAGAATTGATATCCATGACAAGTGCAATTGGAACTATAGCATTTGGGAAAAGAGTAAATGGAGGGTGAAAAGATTATTATGGGCTTGAAAACAAGTGTAAATTAGTAGGCCATTATTTATGGGATAAGAAGAAACTCCTCTTTGATACTCTCATCACTCTTGTTATCTTATATGGATGTGAATGTTCCGAGTCTAATATCTGTATAGAATTTTAGAGAAAGAGAGTAGACCAAAATAATTTTATAATTTGAAATATCAAGATTAAAGGCAATACAGCCTATCATATCCTCCTCATAGAAGTGAGTATTTTCCCCATTGAGAGCATGGCCATGATTATGTACTTATTCTACAACAACAAGCTAAACACCATGGAAGGTAGGAGACTCCCCAAAATTGCTTCTAACGCTATCCAAAACCACCAATGAATCAAGCAGGGATAACATAAAGATGCCACGTCTTAGTTTAATATTTGGGGAATACAAGATGCCGTTAATATTAAAAAATATTATTACATCTAAAGTTAAGGAGAATTTATGGTGTGATAGAGAATCAGATGGTAATTGGAAATTAAAATACTACAAGGGTCAAAAGTATATTAATTTAGAAGATCAACCTTAATCTAGAAGATCAAAGGTATTTCTCAGTTTTGACTAGCACAAAGAAGAAAAACAACATTGCTAAAATACGAACCATCTCCCACAAGCTACATAGCAAAAGCCAGTGTTGGACAATTCTCAAAACATTGGGAGATGAATGAATCTATCTTTGTGACACTAAAAAGGTTGAAGATAAAGAGCACTTTCTCCTAAGGTGCCTTGCATATACTCAAAATATATTACAACATAAAAATATCTATCACAATACCAACCTACCTAACCTCCAAATAATCAAAATTATAGTATTTTTTAAACACTTATTTTAGTATTTTTTAAACACTTATTTGTCAATGTAAACGTCTGCCTTCCAGATGAGCTGCAAACAAGCAGGTCACAGTGTCAATTTGTCAAATGTGTACAAATAATAGAATTAGACCAATTCACAAAAAAATAATATTCTAAAAAAATCTAAGTAATCTCTCACATTTCTTAAAATTTAACAAAACAATCTATTTTAATATTATTAAGATAATTTTCTACAATAATCACATTATTAAATTCATTTGTCCACGTATTTCGACCCAATCTATTTTTACGAAAATTTGCCACTACCATATAAAAAAACCAAAAAACAAAAGAAACAAAATTGGGCATTATTCAATCAGGAGATGACATTGATAAACAATTCAAATAATTCAAGATATTACTTCTCAATGGCGTAATAGTAAAGATAATAATATCATTTTGGATGGATTCATTTGGTATAACTTATAAGGTGCCAAAATTATATACGGAATACGGTCTGCCCCATCGCCGTACGCATGTGGGGAGTGTACGTATGCAGGTTGAAGGCGTAGCAGTAAGTAAGAGACGGCAAGAGACAGAGTTCTGAAAGGACACGTACACGCAGGCCTGTACGTACCCTCTCACGTGTCCATATCCATGGCCGGATACGCGATGTGACGTGTACGCCGGCTGTTTGTCAAGTGGCAGCCCTCGGCCGCCCCTGTCGTCGCCCCTAACGCCACCTCACCAGTCGCTGTCGTTGACTAGTCTCCCGTCCCGTCACTGTCACATTGCCGAACGAATGTTTTGTTTTTTTATTATTATAAAAGGCACATTTAATACTCAAGTCCAGGGTGAAAGCTCTACGTCGTACAGTACTGGAAACCGGTGTCCAACTCACCTTTATAAAACAGCTGGTTTCCGTATCTAGGCGGGTGGGCGGTTTCCCGGTATTGGTTGGCGTGAGGCGGTCACGTGGTGGTGGAAAAAGCGCTAAAGTCCCTAAGTCCAATAATTATACTATTATGTTTTTTTTCTTCATATATTTGATTTTATTATGTTTTTTCAAAGTGAAAAGCGGTATAGGACAAAGTATAGGCATCTTGGAAAACATTTGAAGGGATGTTGGGAAAGTGGTTGACCTAATCATTTAACTTAAGGGTAGGGTCCGACACCTTTGCGAGCAAGATATAACTATGTGACCAATACATTGTCTCTAGTACTTTGTGAGGAATTATCGGCCACACTTTGAATTTAGATGGTAGGTTGCCACACACTTTCAACCATTGTGAAAGAGATGTTCACCACTTAGAGAAACATATTTTCACAATTAGGTCATAAATATAACTAACAAGGATTTTTGTGACCAAGTGGGGTCATGGTACCGGGCTACCACCTAGACAAGGAATCAGATATGGTTTTTACAAGGGTTGTAAACAAATCTAGCTGGTAGAAATGGAGAGAGGACAAAAGTGAGCTCTTAATTTGGATTTTTTTATTTGTACTAAATGATGGCTAATTTTTTTTTTTTAAATTATTATTCGTATTTTTATTTTTAATTTTATTTTTTTTGTTTACAAGGTGTAGTATAGATGGTGATGAGGTGGACTCTTAAGGCACTTTGTGATGTGAAGGTTATTGATTCAAAATTCTGTGGGCAAAAATCCAGCCATGTTAAGCGCTAGTGTGACTAAGGCTAAGAGTGATCCCTAGGTGATTTTGACAGTTTAGATGCCCCTGGGTTGTGGTTTCTCAAGCCAAATGTTAAGTGTACAATCATCTTAGGACTCACACCACTTAGTAAACAATTTTCTTTTCTTTTCTTTTCTTTTTTTTGGAAAATCATAGTTTCATTTAATTGATGTGAATTTTGACTATAGAACTTTGATTTAAGGGATTTTAACTCATTTTATGATAAACAAGATTGTCAAATTTTACAAAAATGACTAGATTAAGGTAAAATTCTCACTAGAAAATTAAAAACTTTGAATGCAAATTTTCCCAATTGTTCACACTCTAGATAGACTTGATAAAATGTTGGAGCTTAACTAGAGATAAATATTTTAGCCTACCTACATAATTCAACTTCAAAAGTCTTATCTACAAAATACAAAATAAACTTGTCGGAAAGATTGAGTTAATCCATCTTTTAACTCACTTTTTAGTTATTCTATTTGTAATAAATCTATTATTTATAAGAAAAATGTAATCTATTAGTCTCTGCCAAAGGCAAAGGCTATAACAATTGTTTCATGGTTGATATTGTATTAGTTATGCTTTGACTATTAATATTTACCTATTTGCTAATGTAAAACATTAGGCATTTTTTGTGACATACTAAAATTTTATTTTTGTTTTATTCTATTGGTGAAAAGAATTGAAGTCATATTAAAAAACAACAAACACTAAAGAAAAGGTAAAAAAATAAAAATTAAAATGAAAAAACAATGAAATAGAAAAGGAAAAAAAAGTTACAACGAAAAAAGCTAAAAGTTGTTCCAATGGTTTTTTATAATGTTAATCTTGTGAAGATATTTTAACAACATTACACATTAATGTATATAATATAATATTTTATATTATTATATAAAAGAATAGACAATTGGGCTGGTCTTGTACACATATGACAAGAGGTCCATTCCAACCACTACCACTATAACCTCTGGACTTGTACTTTCCAACCACTACCACTATTTCCAACCACTATCTTGTACACATATGACACGAGGTCCATTCCAACCACTACCACTATAACCTCTGGACTTGTACTTTCCAACCACTACCACTATAACCTCTGGACTTGTACACGGCATGACACGACATCCATATTCCAACCATGACCACTATAATCTCTAGGTGCCTAGATGCCCCTTCCGCAAGTACAGGTGATTCAAGGAGATTTGAACCTCAAACCTCCTCACACATAGCACTTCATTTTCACAGTCATTGCCAATTGAGCTGCCCGAAGGGCTTTTTATATATTTATTACTAGCATAGATCTATTTTAAATATGGATCTAACATGAGCTGAGAGAGATCTAATTTCTTAACGTGCAAATTTTTTTATGAGCTGATGTTATTTAAATGTTTTGTATAGTTATTTTTTTTTTTTAGATTTTTAAAATTTTTATTTTGGCCGACATTATTTAAATGTTTTGTATAATTTTTATTTTCGCAAACATGAGCAAAATCATATTAGACTGTATAAATAAAACTCTCAGCTCAATAAACATAGTATATAATATATATTTATTTTACTTTTCACCAATTACATAATATTATAACATACATAAGACAATATAAATAATTTTTGTTACAATAGTGTCAATACCAATTTACAATTTGCCACTAATAATTATTTATATAAATTTATTTTTCCTTATATTCAATCTTTCTCTACATATTTTATAAGTAAATAATATTTTTCTAATTTTAACTATCTTTTAACAAAAACACACTAATTACTTATTTACTTAATTATATTAAGTCCCTATTAAATTTAACTATTGATTATATATTTTTCTCACTTTTTCCGTATAGATATAACATTATCGTTCATGAACAACCAAGAGGTGGGGTTTTGAATTACATTGTTTGGTTATTGCCACGCTTGACCCAAATTAACAATTATTTTGATCTCGCTATTTGACAGACCAAGCATAGTATACTATTGGGAAATAAACTCTTAATGGAAGAATAACACTAGTCTATCTTAACCAATGAACAAAACCCAAGTATAGGCCTAACATTATTTGATAAGCTAATGATTAAACTTATTTAAAACACTCTCATTATTTCGTAGAAGTTATTGCCGAGGCCAACCAAAAAAGAAGACGTCCTCATTCTAAATGGGATGGCCATGAGTATAGCCATGAAAATCTTTTAGGTAATAATAACATTTATTGAATTGAGGATTTTGTGATCTATAATAAAGTTTGTGAGAAATGTTTTTGGCGATAATCATATTAAAATTTATTTGTTGACGTGTTTCGAACTAGCGAGTGTGGTTCATCGACAAGATGAACCAGACTTGCTAGTTCGAAACACATCGACAAATGAATTTTGATGTGATTATCGCCGAAAATATTTCTCAATAACATTTATAGTTATTTTGCCAAAAATCTTAATGGGTATCTATGTTAATCAATTTGTTATCATTTGAAGGAAAAATTTCCAATAATAATATTTATAGTTATTTTGCCAAAAATCTTTATGGGTATTATATTAATCAATTTGTGGCCAGCACCTTTCTTTTTGCCTTATGGGAGGATGTTAATTTAGGTTCATTTTTGTCTAGTTGAGGTATTAGAAATTTGTTTAATGGTACCAAAATATTGTTTGAACAATTGGTAATCACACTTTCAAATCTTTTGGAAGCAATATGGTAAGTCGATAATCGATTAAGTGGTTTCTTATGGATTCAACTACACTATCTAATTGACTATGATAATGGACAGGGGCATAATATGAGGAAGAAATTAAGGAGTTCAATGTACATCCTTACTAATTAAAAGTTGACAATTTTTTGCTCATTTCAAGGGAATCATGTTGGCCCTTTCATTTTTTGGTAAGAGCATAGAGTAGGAAGAAGGAAGAAAATGTGACATATGGACAATCCCAATTGCACCATATGGAGCCATAGTGACTTGCACAAAAGATGGAAGAGATCCTAGCTTTGTGGCCTAAGTTAGATAGTACTTGTAATATGTAATTGATTGTATTTAGGAAGTCAACTATGGTAGTTAGGGTTTTGATATGATCAAGAATAACCATTATGCATTGTATAACTAGACCTTTATGGCTATGAATAGAGGTTAATGGATCAATCCAGTAATCAATTGGTCGCTTGTTCTTGGGTTTGTGTTGAGAATAGTTATGTTGTTGTGGAATAAAATTATGTATTATTGTTACATTGTTGTCATGAAAACACCTATATTATTAGCAGGGGTGTGAGTATGTATTGGATTTGGATATTGCAATGGAGTAATGAAAGCATTCTTTTGTTTCAAATTCTATCTAGTCTAATTTACATGGAATATTGGTATGTTGAAACTTGATATCTCTATATACTTTGTGTCAGATTAGATCTATTTCATATTTTCAATCCACTTAGTATATGGATATTAAAGAGTTATATAAGAATAATATATATTATATTATGAATGGATGCTAGGTTTGAATGATTAACCACTCATCTTGTAACTTACCTCCTTATCCTTAATTTCAACACATGCTTTCGTTGAGACCTTCCCCTTATGGAGATTGAAAATACCAAGACTAAACTAGACCAGACCTTTATTGGAGACCTAAGTATACCTTGATCTTGAAATAGAGTCAACAAATGGTTTTGTTGCCAATATAAGATTATAAGGGAGGGATCCTTATAGCATGAGATAAAAATTCTTAAAATTATGAATTGAAGATTGGTTTGAAAGTCAGTTTAGGAGTTTCATCGAATCACAAGCAAAGTGGTATGGATGGAACTTTAATGATTATAGAGAAATAGTCTTATATGGTCATGTTTGTATGAATGTGCATGAAATATTTTAAATTCCATCATTAAGAATTTTCAAATGGTTGAAGTGACTTAAAGAAAAAAAAGCATACCCAGAGAGAGGAAGAGGATAGAAAGGAACATCTAAAATTTAGTTGCACTTCAATGAGCAGACCATGAGATAACTTATGTAACTAAATACTAGGTGAATACTAGGGTATAAGGATTTATGGTCAAATTTTTGGTAGAGTGTACCAATCATTTTCAAGGGAAAAGAAAGCATTCAAGAGGAGATCACAAGGGGGATTGATAAAGGAAAATCCCAATTGGGATTAAAATATTTTCTGTTGAATAAGTTTTGTTGCTTAGCAAAAAATGCATATGATAAATTTCACCATTGTGCTGATTTTCAATACTTTTTTCCACACAAAAAAATCACCAATTTCCATATTTGGTAGAAATGATTTGGCTAAATTCTATAAGATAAAATTATTTACTCTAAAAATCACCAAAATTTCTATAAATCATTTGAATTTCTTAGAAATTTAAATATTTTTACAAAAATATCACTAAACATTTTATGCTCAACATTTTTAGAATTAGTAAGTTTCATCAAGGTTTTCACACTTCAAATAAATATGGATCATTGAAATTTTCCCTGATGTTGTCTTTGAAGCTGTGAGCATGGCCATGTAAACACTCCACACTAGGTGGGTGGCTATAATGGTGTTGGTAATGTTGAAGGGTGAGAAAAATTGATACCATGGTGGTATATTTATATTTTCCACCTTAGGCCTTTGAGAGGACCTATTGATGTCACCCACTTGAAATCATTTTGTACATGGTCATATCCTTCCAGTTAGCAAAGAGTGGCCATCACTTGTGGCCCCTTTGCAACAATGACTGCCTCTTGAATATTTTTAAGAAGATAACTTGGGTTAGGCTAGACATGACCTGATTTGAGCCTTATGATTTTCCTATGACCTATGTGCATCAAATCATAGGCATTGGAACCTATCCACAAGCCTTATTGATGATTCTATAAAAGAAGGAAGGATCAAGAGGCAAAAACATGTAAAACTCATAGCATCCTTTTGCTACTAGATTAGAGCTAGAGAGAACCTTCGATTCATCTTCATGGTGTTGCATATTCATCCATACTTAGAGAGTGGGATAAGGATGACTCAAAGGATTTGGCACGATAATTAATCTCAATGGTCTTAGGTATTTCTACATCAATGTAATTTCTCATTTGTTTAGTATAGATATATGATTTTCTTTCCCCCCTTTAAATAATGTTATCTATTTTATTTGACACTAATTTGGTATATTTAATCTTAACTTGAGAATATTAGATTAGAATTAGGCATATTTTTTATTTTTCTGAAGTTAATTAGGTTTGAGGAATATATATATTGTTGTATATGTGTGGATGTACATAGTTACAAAATTGAGATGTAAAGCTAAGGACTACATTAACCATGGATACACAGGACAACCAACGGGTTGAGGTAAGATCTTTCTTCTTTCCTTGTTTACATTGAATGAACTTATGAATTAGATTTAGTGAAATATATCATTATTGCATATCCCTCTGCCAGTCTTTGGTATTCAGTAGATCAGAGGGAGAACCCTCTTGTTTGTAGGAGGATTTCTCTATCAGTATAACTAGTGACTCCACTAGGCATAACCTAATTTCCTTCCCTAGTTGAATAAGTTCCTTTAATTGTATCTCCGTTTCTATGTGTTTTGTTAACTTAGGGCTATTTGTTGTTCTTGATTGGGTGTCTGAAACTACTAGATCTATCAGATCCAATATTGATCTTTTTTATTTTTTGAGGATTACTACATAGTCATATTTGAAGGTTTTAACCCTGTTTAGAAATTACCTGCAAATGAATTCTTAAAAAATATACAACGGTGAGAACAAAAAATATACACAATTTTTTCTCCTAGAACCCAAAATTAGTAAAACCATATTGATTTTTCGTTATGTTTCTTTCAATGTTTCAATACATTATATACATGTTGAAGAACTCATAAACCCCCAATCCATTAACCCTAGATTAGAACACAATCGTAGTTCCCTTGATCGAATCTACAAAATATCATGGACAAAACCATCATGCCCAAAACCATGCACAAAACCATGGGTGGGTCTTTCCCCCATCATTGGGTTTGCATAAAAAAAAGTAGGGCGTTTCCTCGAATGTTGTGCAGTGGGGCTACCACCCCCACTACGCCTGACACAATGTAACAACACTTGAGGCTGGTGAGCACCTTTTTTTTGCCTTGTGGGAGGATGTTGATTTAGGTTCATTTTTGTCTAGTTGCGGTATTATAAATTTGTTTAATGGTACCAAAATATTGTTTGAACAATTGTTAATCACACTTTCAAATCTTTTGGAAGCAATATGGTAAGTCGATAATCGATTAAGTGGTTTCTTATGTATTCAACTACACCATCTAATTGACTATGACAATGGACAGGTGCATAATATGAGGAAGAAATTAAGGAGTTCAATGTACATCCTTACTAATTAAAAGTTGATAATCTTTTTCTCATTTCAAGGGAATCATGTTGGCCCTTTCATTTTTTGGTAAGAGCATAGATTGGGAAGAAGGAAGAAAATGTGACATATGGACAATCCCAATTGCACCATATGGAGCCATAGTGACTTGCACAAAAGATGGAAGAGATCCTAGCTTTGTGGCCTAAGTTAGATAGTACTTGTAATATGTAATTGATTGTATTTAGGAAGTCCTATGGTAGTTAGGGTTTTGATATGATCAAGAATAACTATTATGTATTGTATAACTAGACCTTTATGGCTATGAATAGAGGTTAAAGGATCAATCCAGTAATCAATTGGTTGGTTCTTCTTGGGTTTGTGTTGAGAATAGTTATGTTGTTGTGGAATAAAATTATGTATTGTTGTTACATTGTTGTCATGAAAACACCTATATTATTAGCGTGGGTGTGAGTATGTATTGGATTTGGATATTGCAATGGAGTAATGAAATGATTCTTTTGTTTCAAATTCTATCTAGTCTAATTTACATGGAATATTGGTATGTTGAAACTTGATATCTCTATATACTTTGTGTTAGATTAGATCTATTTCATATTTTCAATCCACTTAATATATGGATATTAAAGAGTTATATAAGAATAATATATATTATATTATGAATGGATGCTAGGTTTGAATGATTAACCACTCATCTTGTAACTTACCTCCTTATCCTTGATTTCAACACATGCTTTCGTTGAGACCTTCCCCTTACGGAGATTGAAAATACCAAGACTAAACTAGACCAGACCTTTATTGGAGACCTAAGTATACCTTGATCTTGAAATAGAGTCAACAAATAGTTTTGTTGCCAATATAAGATTATAAGGGAGGGACCCTTATAGCATGAGATAAAAATTCTTAAAATTATGAATTGAAGATTGGTTTGAAAGTTAGTTTAGGAGTTTCATCTAATCATAAGCAAAGTGGTATGGATGGAACTTTGATGATTATAGAGAAATAGTCTTATATGGTGATGTTCGTATGAATGTGCATGAAATATTTTAAATCCCATTTTCATTAAGAATTTTCAAATGGTTGAAGTGACTTAAAGAAAAAACAAAGCATACCCAGAGAGAGGAAGATGATAGAAAGGAACATCTAGAATTTAGTTGCACTTCAATGAGCAGACCATGAGATAACTTACGCAACTAAATACTAGGTGAATACTATGGTATAAGGATTTATGGTCAAATTTGTGGTAGAGTGTGCCAATCATTTTCAAGGGAAAAGAAAGCATTCAAGAGGAGATCACAAAGGGGATTGATAAAGGAAATCCCAATTGGGATCAAAATATTTTTTGTTGAACAAGTTTTGTTGCTTAACAAAAAATACATATGATAAATTTCACCATTGTGCTGATTTTCAATACTTTTTTCCACACAAAAAAATCACCAATTTCCATATTTGGTAGAAATGATTTGGATAAATTCTATAAGATAAAATTATTTACTCTAAAATCACCAAAATTTCTATAAATCATTTGAATTTCTTAGAAATTTAAATATTTTTATGAAAATATCACTAAACATTTTATGCTCAACATTTTTAGAATTAGTAAGTTTCTCAAGGTTTTCACACTTTAAATAAATATGGATCCTTGAAATTTTCCCTAATGTTGTCTTTGAAGCTGTGAGCATGGCCATGTAAACACTCCACACTAGGTGGGTGGCTATACTGGTGTTGGTAATGTTGAAGGGTGAGAAAAATTGATACCATGGTGTTATATTTATATTTTCCACCTTAGGCCTTCTAGAGGACCTATTGATGTCACCCAGTTGAAATCATTTCGTACATGGTCATATCCTTCCAGTTAGCAAGAAACGACTAATATCTTTTTTTCTAGTTAGCAAAGAGTGGCCATCACTTGTGGCCCCTTTGCAATAAGTGACCGCCTCTTGAATATTTTTAAGAAGATAACTTGGGTTAGGCTAGACATGACCTGACTTGAGCCTTATGATTTTCCTATGACCTATGTGCATCAAATCATAGGCCTTGGAACCTATCCACAAACCTTATTGATGATTCTATAAAAGAAGGAAGGATCAAGGGGCAAAAACATGTAAAACTCATAACATCCTTTTGCTACTAGGTTAGAGCTAGAGAGAACCTTCGATTCATCTTCATGGTGTTGCATATTCATCTGTACTTAGAGAGTGGGATAAGGATGACTCAAAGGATTTGGCACCATAATTAATCTCAATGGTATTAGGTATTTCTACATCAATGTAATTTCTCATTTGTTTAGTATGAGATATACGTTGTTGTATATGTGTGGATGTACATAGTTACAAAATTGAGATCTAAAGCTAAGGACTACGTTAACCATGGATACATGGGACAACCAACGGGTTGAGGTAAGATCTTTCTTTTTTCCTTGTTTACATTGAATGAACTTATGCATTAGATCTAGTGAAATATATCATTATTGCATATCCCTTTGCCAGTCTTTGGTATTCAGTAGATTAGAGGGAGAACCCTCTTGTTCATAGGAGGATTTCTCTATCACTAGAACTAGTGACTCCACTAGGCATAGCCTAATTTCCTTCCCTAGTTGAATAAGTTCCTTTAATGATATCTCTTTTTCTATGTGTTCTGTTAACTTAGGGATATTTGTTGTTCTTGATTGGGTGTCTGAAACCACTACCTCTATCAGATCCATTATTGGTCTTTTTAATTTTTTGAGGATTACTACATAGTCATATTTGAAGGTTTTAACCCTGTTCAGGAATTACCTGCAAATGAATTCTTAAAAAATATACAATGGTGAGAATAAAAAAGTATACACAGATTTTTCTCCTAGAACCCAAAATTAGTAAAACCATATTGATTTTTCGTTATGTTTCTTTCAATGTTTCAATACATTATATACATGTTGAAGAACTCATAAATCCCCAATCCATTAACCCTAGATTAGAACACAATCGTAGTTCCCTTGATCGGATCTACAAAATACCATGGAAAAAACCATCATGCCCAAAATCGTGCACAAAACCATGGGTGGGTCTTTCCCCCATCATTGGGTCTGCATAAAAAAAGTGGGGCATTGCCTCGAATGTTGTGCAGGGGAGCTACCACCCCACTATGCCTGACACAATGTAACAACACCTGGGGCTGGTCATGCAAATAATATAACACATGCCCAACAATATCTATTTCCCTAACAAAGATGACAAGTCACTTCTTGTAGTTTAACAAGGCATGATTGTCATTGGTTTCATATTGGAAAATGGAAACTGTGTCTTATCGTTGGTTTTTTGAGAAATTCACTTAGAAGTCTCTTAGATCTAGTTTCCCTTACCTTAAGGAGTTAAGGTTGCAAGTGATATGTTATTAGTCCTCTAATATTTGGCAAATGTATTAATGATTTCCTAGTGGTATTTTAACCAAGTTATTCTTCAACAACTCACAATATTGTAAAATGGGTTTATCCACATGTATTATGGAAAAATCTCTCCTTTCAATTTCTGATAAATAACTGAGGTGAAATAGGTTCTATTGAGTGCAACAATGCAATGTAATGAGCTCTATTTCTTATGGGGGGGCATAGCCTTGTATGGTTGGGAGTTTACTTGGAGAATAAAGAAGTTGTTTCCATGGATGTTTCCTCACACTAGAGTTTTACCACATAATCATTGTCTCTCCCTTCTTTTTGTCCTGCATTGTTTATTTATTGTTCTTGTTTAATGTTTTTTTTACGTAGGATATTAAACATATATATCTATGATATGTTAATGCATATTTGTGAAATCTAACATGGTATCTAAGTAGGTTACCAAGCTTTTTCTCCTTGAATAAGTTCGTTATTGAATTTTCTGCATTAGACTTCAATATATCTATGTTTTTTGGCTCCCCTTTCTTATAGATTTGCATTCAAAGATGGACAACCATATGTTTTCATTGAATCTAAGTATATCTCACTATTTCAGTCCATTTTTTGCAATTCTAAGCTCACTAGTGGCTCCAAAATAGGGAAATCATTCCAAATCGACTATTCACTTACTAAAGTTAGCTTTTATTTTCCCAAAATTTAAATAATTTGTGTAGCCTAGCCTAGGTAACTTTTTTTTTTTAATCCTAAATTCTTTTGGGGATATTTAGGTTTGGTATACCAAGCCATTTTTTTACCATGTTTGTGTTTTATTTTGAACCTCATATCCTTTGAACCGCAAGGCTGTTTTTGATGAATTTTTTTTGTTGGGTTCATTTCTTTCCTGATATACCTTCCCAACCATTTTCCTCTTAATATCTTGTTGAAAATAGCAACAAGAAATGTTAAAAATAGAATCCAGAAATTCCAATTTAATTTGTCCTTAAATTAAATTGTGAATTAAAATTGTAATTCTTTTCTCATAGCAACTTGTAATAGTTAACTAAGTTAAGATGACTTAGTTAACTTAGGGATTTCGAGTTGGAAGTCTTTTGGAAGTCATGTATATGTTCTCCCTAAGTTTTAGGGGTCCATGATGATTTTAATTGTGAGTTGTAATTAGATAACTCAGTTATGTTTAGTTAAATTAGTTCTAACTATTTGTGGAACTAATAGAGGACTAACAGTCAGCTGGTGCACTAGTGCATCCACAAGTGTTACTCCAAATAACTAAAGATTCACTCATCGGAAACTCATGCATGTCAGTTCAGAGAAAGACCCTGTTAAGACTAGAGTGCTAGGACAATGTATTATCTGTTGTATGATTTACTGAGTTGTAAATATCATGCATGCAATCAGTTGAGGATTGTACAGTGAGGGTTTCCCTTTAAATACGAGCTAATTCTCCCAGGAATTGTGTAAAAGAATTAGAAGTTTGGAGGCTTGGAAATTTGGCTAAGTATTGGCCAAAGGAAGTCATTAGGCAGAGGATAGGAAATACTTGCGCAGGTTAAGCTCAAGGTTGAGAAGAGCATATTGTATTCATCCAAATTCTTTAACCAAGGGCACAAGGAATTAGGGGCTTGGAGAGCAACAAAAGAGGCTAGAGATTAGCTTGAGCTTGGTTGTGAGCGGGGAGATTGATCATAGTAAGTGCTAGGATTTTTCTTATGAGAACAGACATTGTATTATCATCTTGGATTTCTGATTTAATGCAATACAAATAGTAGGGGGTTTTCAGCTGAGGCTTTCCCCGGATACTTATTGTGTTATGTGCCATTGATTTATCTTCTTCTTGTTCATATTTTTTTCATTGATCTATTGGCTTCCGCTGGTTGAAAGTAGTAGATTCTTGTCCTATGCTTTAGTAAATTGCATGAGCTTGTGAATCTACAGGAAATTCTACATGGTATCATAGCTAGATTTGTAGAAATTTTCTACATGATATCAAAGCCAGATTTATTTGGGTGGCGAGTTTGCAGAGTAGATCTGAAATTTTTTGTGCAAAATTTTTAGAAAAAAAATAGCATATCTGGATTCCTTGCGAAAAAATACTCAAATTCAAAAAAACATCGATTGAATCAGAGTTTGGACGAGGAAGATATCGTTGATTTAAAATCAGCTCTCTTTCATAAAATTGCGTGACGACGGGACAGATGAAACAGATTAGTGTGCAACCTAAGAACCTGTATGCTCTTTAGGTACAAGATGCATGCAAAGCCTTGAGGAGAAAGGAAAATGTTAGAGACTTGGTGGTCAAGAGGGAGAGTAAATTACCTCTCAACTTGCATCTCCAGAAGAAGCAATCTCAGAAGTTGTCTCAAAAATTTGTGTAGTAGCCACAATTGGAGAAGCTAAGAGGAGACCGAATGGAGGTATCCACTCATGCAGAGACCTCCAGTAGGGGGGGGATTTTGAGACAGGTGGGAAGAGGGATCACATGCAGCCATACCTCCAGGTGTGAGGTGGGGCGATGTGAAGTGATAGTCCCAAGAGGGCCGAAATTGGGCAAGGTCCATTGAGAGGTTCTATCTCATGGATCGTACCTTGCTATGGGAGCCCAAAGTACATAGTAGTGGGAGGAATCAATGGAAATTGATGCAGTCAAAGATTAGTGTTACATAGACTAGAGAAATCAGATACTGAAGAGTGCAGATAATGGTTGACAATAGTGCTGAAAGGTAGAGTCAGCAAAAGCGCAAAGTTTTTAGTAGACAGAGGCAATAGCAGTTAGAGAATTTGATGACATATGCATCATGCTGATTCAGGTTGGATTTTTTGTTTTGTTTCTGGAGTTGTTGTAGAAACAATACTAGAAAGAATGGTTGCATGAAGAACATTCCAAAGGCTCAGGATCGGGATAGAGTTGAATTCCTTTCTTGTTGAGAGGGAGTGTTGAAAATAGCAACAAGAAATGTTAAAAATAGAATCTGGAAATTCCAATTTAATTTGTCCTTGAATTAAATTGTGAATTAAAATTGTAATTCTTTTCTCATAGTAACTTGTAATAGTTAACTAAGTTAAGTTGACTTAGTTAACTTAGGAATTTTGAGTTGGAAGTCTTTTGGAAGTCATGTATATGTTCTCCCTAAGTTTTAGGGGTCCAGGATGAGTTTAATTGCAAATTGTAATTAGATAACTTAGTTTCCTGAGTTATGTTCAGTTAAATTAGTTCTAACTATTTGTGAAACTAATAGAGGACTAACAGTTAGTTGGTGCTCTGGTGCATCCACAAGTGTTACTCTAGATAACTGAAGATTCACTCATTGGAAACTCATGCATGTTAGTTCAAAGAAAGACCCGGTTGAGACTAGAGTGCAAGGACAATGTACTATCCATTATATGATTTACTGAGTTGTAAATATCATGCATGCAATCAGATGAGGATTGTGCAGTGAGGATTTCCCTTTAAATATAGGCTAATTCTCTCAAGAATTGTGCAAAAGAATTAGAAGCTTGGAGGCTTGGAAATTTGGCTAAGTATTGGGCAAAGGAAGTCATCAGGCGGAGGATAGGAAATAATTGTGCAAGTTAAGCTCAAGGTTGAGCAGATCATATTGTATTCACCCAAATTCTTTGACTAAGGGTGCAAGGAATCAGGGGCTTGGAGAGTAGTAGAAGAGGCTAGAGATTGGCTTGAGCTTGCTTGTGAGCAGGGAGATTTATCATACTAAGTGTTGGGACTGTTCTTGTGAGAACAAGCATTGTATTATCATCTTGGATTTCTGATTTAATGCAATACAGATAGTAGGGGGTTTTCAGCTGACGCTTTCCCTAGATGCTTATTGTGTTATGTACCACTAATTTATATTCTTCTTGTTCATATTGTTTTCATCGATCTATTAGCTTCCCCTGGTTGAAGGTAGAAGCAGATTTTTGTCCTATGCTTTAGTAAATTGCATGAGCTTGTGAATCTACATGAAATTCTACATATCTCACACTGTACATCGTATATTTGTACAACCACGTTTTTCTCTCTTGTCCTTTTTTTTGTGCATTCTGACTTACTATATTTTCTATTCTTTTCATAGAAAATTAGACCATGTAGACCTTTGTTATATGTTTATGCATTTTCATGTATTGTTGATTACCTTGGATGCAGTTTACCAACGCTAGACTAGAAGTGTTCGTTGATTGGAGTATCGACTAGGACTTGCTAAGATTTACTGAAATATGTTCAACTGAGTTCTTGGGAGATATAGTTGTGTACTACAAAAAATGTTAGTACCTTGTCTAAGGGTGGACAAAGACTATATTTGTGGATAGAGACGTTCCATTATTTCTAAGATTGTATTTTTGGATATATGAAATGACAACTTGTTTGATGATTTCTTTTGTTACTTGTGTTTGATCAACATTCATAGTCATAGTGTTCATACTTCCTTAGAAGTGTTTCCTTATTATTGGTGATAATGTTCATACTTCTTAAAGGAGTACTTCTTGTTGCTAGTGATAATTTTCATATGTCTTCAAAAGTATTTTTTTTATTGTGTTCGATCACCCTTTGCAATCAGACTAATTAAGGGGCAAGGTTGTGATATGCACTTTGTTTTCCTCTAATATAAGTTTAAAGAGGGAAGTTGGAATCAAAGGTTCTTTGAGCAGCTAAAAAAGTAGTGTGGCTCTAATTGTTTCAGCAAGCCAAGTTGTGGCAATCAAGTTGCTTGCTTACAATTCAATATAACACACCAATAAAAAACAAGTTGATATTAATACTCATATGAAATGTGGTAGCTAATGGTGGTTTTTTTCTCCAAGACCAAACACATTAATATTGATACTCATTCGAGATTTGGTAGTTGATGGTGTTGTGTGTTAATTAATGTCCTATTGAATAACAAGTTGCAAACATCTTCATCACCTCCATCACATTGGTGAAGTTTCTTTGACTTCTTACCTTATTAGGGATGTAGGAACTTGTTATCAAGGGGGAATGTTAGCTAATGACATCTTCCTCCTATGATTCTATCTGTCTAGTCATCATTAAGGGGGAATGTTAAAATGTGAATGTATTATTGATTGCCTAGTGATTTTTTGACTAAGTTATTCTTTAATAACTCACGATATTGTAAAATGGGTTTATCCCACATGTATTATGGGAAAATATCTCCTTTCACTCTCTCATTTATAATTCAGGTGAAGGAAGCTCTATTGAGTGAAACATTGGAATGAAATTAGGTTTACTGCTTATGTTGGTGTGTAGCCTTGTATGCTTGAAAGTTTACCTAAAGTATAAAGAAGATACTTTCGTTGATGCTTCCCCACATTAGGGTTTTACCACATAATCCTTGTCTCTCCTTTCTTATTCCTTGCATTGTTTATTTATTGTTCTTGTCTAATTTTTTATTTATTTATTTTATATAGGAAATTAGATTGTGTAGATCTATTATATGTTAATGCATATTTGTAAAATCTAACATGGATTGTTGAGTTTTGGCCCATCTTTTTTTAATTTGGATTTTAAAGCCTCTTAAGCCATTTGTTCTTTCTTAATTCGCATGAAATTGATCTAGTAAACAGTGATCTAGATTGTGTTCTTGTGCATTTCAGTGGCTATGTGACAGTGCAATAGAAATTATCTCTTTCATTTGAGTTTACCTTTGAAAACTAAAGAAAATATTGCATTGGCATGGCCATTTCATCAAAGGTTTTGGAGTGTTGCTTTGCTTATAAGACATTAGTGACCATAGCCAATATCTCACAATGTAGGTTTTAACCCCATACAAAAATTACTTGCATATGAATTCTAAAACACAGAAAATAAACAATAGCAAGAGCACAACACATAAAACAAATATACAAAGATATTTTCCCTAGATCCCAAAACCGGGACTACCAGATTAATTTTTCATTATGTTCCCTTCAATGTTACAATACATGTATATACATGCCGAAGAATCCAATACCATGGACCGAAAACCATTGCGCCCAAAACCATGTACGAAAACCCTGCACAAAACCATAGGTAGGTTCGCCCCCTAATATAGGGTCCAAAAAAAAATTCCCGGGGGTGCTGCCCTGAACCCCATAGAGGGGGGCTAACCACCCCCGTCAAACCCCTTGTGACCCCCCTTGCTGCACAATTGACGCAACGAAGGGGGGGCTTCGCCCCCCCTCTAACCCCTCGGTTAACTAGGAAGGCTAGTCGTGGAAAGAATATAATACAACTCAACATTCTCCCACTTGTTGTTTTCTTTCCACAGGGGGCCACAAGAGAGCTTAGTCATTCCTCTAGCCCTGAAATGCCCATTTTTCTTTACACCAAGAGAAATTCTCAGAGCTCATAGATTTTGTCAATGCATCTGCAATATTCTTCAAAGTGTCTACTTTTACCAACAACACATTTTTGTCTTCTATCATATCCCTCACAAATTGATACTGAACATCAATGTGCTTTGTCTTTGAATGGTAATCGGGGTTCTTTTCCAAGAAAATTGCACTTTGGCTGTCGTAGTCTATCCTTATAGCTCCCTGTACTAACCCCATACTTGAACACAATCTCTGTAACCAGACTGATTCCTTGCTTGCATGAGTGGCTGCCATGTATTCTGCCTCTGTAGTTGATATGTGCCACTACAGATTGTTTCTTACTCATCCAACTGACTGCACCTCCAAATAGGTTAAACACATACCCACTTGTAGATCTTCTCTGATCCGGATCTCCAGCCCAGTCTGCATCAATAAAGCCACGGATATCCAACACTCTGTCCAATCCTAGTCTTCCTTGGTAGCACAAACCATAATCACTAGTGCCACGCAAATACCTGAAAACTCGCTTCATTGCTGTCCAGTGCTCCTTCCCTGGTTTGACATAAACCTGCTCAATACTCCCACTGCATGTGCAATGTCTGGTCTAGTACAGACCATTGCATACATCAAGCTACCGACTGCACTTGCATATGGAACGCGGGACATGTCCTCTTCCTCTTCTTGTGTCTTGGGACACTGTTCAACAGATAACCTCGCACCTACAGGAATATAGACCTTCACCGGTTTACAATCCTGTATATTAAACCTCTGCAGTATTGTCTCGACATATTTCCTCTGGTTTAACCAGAGCTTCCTCTTTGCTCGATCTCTTTTAATTTCCACGCCCAAAATATAGTTTGCAGCACCGAGATCTTTCATGTCGAATTTGGAGGACAATTGGGTCTTCAAATCCTGGATATTTCTTTGTCATTTCCAACCAGCAACATATCATCCACATACAAGACCAGATAAATAACACGGTCACCAATTAATTTAAAATACACACAGTGATCTGCTTTGCTTCTGGTGAAAGCCAAGTCCCCGTATAAATGTATCAAATTTATGATACCACATCCTTGGTGACTATTTTAACCCATACAAAGACTTCTTTAACTTGCATACTAGTTCTTTCTTACGCCTTCACCGCAAAGCCTTTAGGTTGCTTCAACTGTAGATTTCTCTTCCAAATCCCCGTGAAGAAATGCTGTCTTCAACATGCCATCTGTTCTACATCAAACAAAAGCAGCAGCAACAGATAAAAAGTAATCTATAGAAGTTCCTTGGCAACAGGAGGAAAAAATTCACCAAAATCAATTCCCGCACTGGGAATAAACCTTTTGCTACCAACCGATGCTTTGTAAATTTCTCCACCTTCCCTTCTGCATTTGTCTTCTTCTTGAACACCCATCTGCTGCCAATGGGTTTCCTTCCAGCCGACAACTCCAGCAGATCCCAAGCCTCATTTTTGTGCAAAAGATGCCATTTCATCAACCATGGCCTCTTTCCAGAGTTTTCCATCCTCTGAATCCACTGCTTCCTTCACAGTTCTGGGATCATCATCAGTAACAAACAAAGAAAAGTTTGAACAGAAAGTAGATGGACTATACCTTTCTGGCTGCCTTCTTTCTCGAGCTGATCTTCTCACAGCCGGAGTTTGTGGCTCTTCATCTTCTGATTCCTCCTCTACTACAGAGTCTGATTCTTCCTCCTTTAGTTCAACTCTATCTTCACAGGTTCCTTTGGTTGGACTTCATGTTTAATAACATCTTTCACCTCTCTGAACACCACATCTCGACTGTACACAACCTTCCTTGTTACTGGGTTCCAAAGCTTATAACCCTTTAAACCCTCCTTATACCCAATAAAGATGCACTTTTCAGATTTACTATCCAACTTGGTTCGTTTCTCCTTTGGAACATGTACATATGCATCACATCCAAATACCTTCATATGTGAAAGAGAGGGTTTCTTACCAGTCCATACTTCTTCTGGAGTCTTATCCTCCAACGCTGATGAAGGTGACCTGTTGACCAAGTAACATGCAGTATCCACTGCCTCTGCCCAGAATTCCTGTCCTAACCCGGCACTACTGAGCATGCTTCTTGCCCTTTCCATCAACGTTTTGTTCATTCTTTATGCGACTCCATTTTGCTGAGGTGTATATGGAGTAGTCTTCTGTCGTGCTATACCACACTTCTTATAGAATTCTTCAAATTCCTTGTTGTAGAATTCTCCACCATTATCTATACTCAACACCTTTATCTTCTTCTCTGTCTGATTATCCACCAGAGCCTTAAATTCTTTAAACCTGTCAAAGACTTCAGATTTCTTCTTAAGGAAATATATCCATGTATTCCTTGAGAAGTCATCTATTACATAGTACATAGACTTACCTAGTGATGGAACTTTCACAGGTCCAAACACATCACTATGCACAAGCTCTAATATATTTGTTTCGTCCTCTTACCACCAGAGGGGAAACTCACCCGATTCTGCTTCCCATATACACATTTTCATAGAAATCAAAATCCAGAGAGCTATTACTCATACCTTCTACCATACCTTTACCATGAAGTATTCGAAGGCCCTTCTCTCCAATATGTCCAAGCCTTTGATGCCACAACATGGTCTTCTCTCCCGAGACCACTAGATTTTCTGCTCCATTTTCAGGAACCATAGAACTATTGCGCCCGTCAACAACAGTGCTACCTTGCAGCTTGTACAGAGTTCCAATCCGAACTCCCCGCATCAATACCAGTGCTACTCGAACCATCTTGCAGGTATCCTTCTCGAACACTGTCTTTACACCTGCATCATCCAACTTGCTTACAGAAATCAGATTTCTGGCCAACGCAGGAATATGCAGAACACCCGGAAGGGTTCTACCCTTCCACCTTGCAAATTCAACTTTACTTTGCGACCAATGATTCTAGCCTTCCTATCTTCTCCTAAGAAGACATCACCACCATCATATTTCTCATACTCGCAGAACCACTCTCTATGGGGAGTGAAGTGAAAGGATGCACCTGAGTCAATCAACCATGCCTCATGATCTACATGTGTACTTGAAGAAGCCAAGTACACATCCCCACCTTCATCTGAGGTGGTTTTCGCCTCGCAGAAGGAGAATCATCAGATCCCTTTCCTTTATCAGGAGCTTTAGATTTACAATCCCTTCTGAAGAGCCCTTCCTTACCGCATTTCCAACACACCACCTTTATAGGTTTTCTTGGATATTTAGATCTACCTCTAGATTAAGATCTCCCACTCGATGACTTATTTGTGTTTCTGTTCTGGGACCGTCCTCGTACAGACAAGGCATCACTATTCTGGTTGTCCATATTTTTTAGTCTTATCTCCTCCGTCAGCAAGGCTGAGACTATTTCATCAAACTACAAAGCAGTTGCATTGCTACCTATTGCAATAACCAGACTATCCCACG
>APFE030995161.1:0-15903 GCA_000404065.3 Pinus taeda | reverse complement strand
AAGTAGATGTTCGGTGGGAGGATGGATTATTTTCCATATACTAGGAAGTAGGGGGAGGTATTTAGAGAAGGCTTAGGTGTGACTCGGTCAACTTATAGAGCATTCACCAGAGTGGAATTTTAGTTTTGTTGTTCAGAGTAAATGGTCTTTCTGATGATGTGAATGAGGTTCTTGTTTGTAGACTCAGCAAGACCATTTCCCTTCAGCTAGTAGTTAGTAGAATGCTTGAACACAATACCATTTTAAAATGAAAATTCATAAAGCTTTAACGAAAAGAAGTAAGTTGCATTTTAAAACACAAGTGATACAAGAATTCCAAACCTAGAGTTGATGTTATGTTGTAGGAAGGTGATGACTTCCTTGTCGTTCACTTGTTTCAGCAAAACTGCTTCTGTCCACCGCGTGAAGTAATATGTAGCCGCCAGAATATAGCAATGCTACTTTGATGAATGTGGGAAAATCTCCCCAATGATATCCAAGCCCCAATGTTGGAATGGTTCTTCCACTACGGTGGGGCAACTGACCTTAATTTTGTAGAATTTCTTGCAAATTCTCTACAAATCTACGTCTGAGATCTATGTAGAAAATCTGACTGTAGATTAACTCGATAATGCAATATACCAAAGCAAAATACTATAATCTACTTCTACTGTCAAACTTGTGGAAGCTTAAAGATTGAGTTGAATCAGAGCTGAACACATATAACCAGAAGAAGAAGAATCAATACACATGAAACACAAAAAATTCTCAGGGGAAAGCCTCAACCAAAAACCCCACTATCTGTATTATCATACAAGGTGGAAATACATCAGAATTACACAAATCCTTAGCTCTCATAGCTAGCCAGCTCTTAGTACAATCCTCCTAGATGCTCACAGGAAATCAAATCTTCTCACAAGCCTTCTCCTCTGCCCTCCAAGCTCCTATTTCCTTGCGTAGTTTCTTCTGGGTGATCCTCCTATTACCAAGTGGAAGATTGACCACTCACATTGATCCTACACCCTATCAGAACTACACAATCCTCAAGGAACCTTACCTTGACTGCATGGATGAGTTTCCTTTATAGAAAACACATGCAACTGATAGTACATAGTCCTTGACTTTAATCTCAACTGGGTCTTTCTCTGAATAGACATGCATGAGTTTCTGATGAGGGAACCTTCAGTTATCTGGAGTACACTAGTTGAGTGCATGCATGCATCAACTGACTGATAACTCACAATTATTTCCTCAAACAGTTTGGAACTAATTTAACTGGACTTTACTTAGTAAACTAAGCTAACTAATTACAACTCAAATATAACTCAATCTTATCTCCTTAATTTAAGGGATAACTATTGCATGACTTCAGAAAGACTTCTAACTTGAATTTCTCCAACCAATATCCCTAATGAATAAATTATTATTTCAAGCGCGTGGTGAAGACAAAATTCGAAATTTTCATTCACCAATTTTACTCAAGGAACAAATTAAAATTCAGGAATATCCTGGTTCTCTTTTTATCATTTCGTTTGCTATTTTCAACAAACCCCCTCTCAACAAAGAAGGAATTCAACTCGATTCCTTCCCGAACCTTTGGAATTGTTCTGATGCAACCATTTCTCTGTGTTGTTGCTCCGCAACTCCAAAAAAAAAAAAAAAAAAAAAAAAAAAAACAAACAAACATCCAAACTGAATCAGTATGATGCATCTATCATCAAAGTCTCTGACTACTATTACCTCTGTCAACTGAAAACTCTACGCTTCTGTTGAATCTGCCTTTCTGCACTGTTGTCAATCCTTCTTTGAGATCTTTAGTATCTGAATACTCTAGCCTCTGTCACTTTGATCTCTGACTGCATCAATCCCACTGATTCCTCTCGCTATTATGTACTTTGGGCTCCCATAGCAAGGTATGATCCATGAGATAAAACCTCTCAATGGACCGTGCCCAATTTCAGCCTTCATGGGACTATCACTTCACATTGCCCCACCTCACACCTGGAGGTATGGCTGCATGTGATCCCTCTACCCAGTTATCCAATTGTGGATCCTCCAAAATTGTTTGAGACTTCTTCTGGGATTGCATGTTGAGAGGTAATTTACTCTCCCTCTCAACCACCAAGTCTCTAACATTTGCCTTTCTCCTCAAGGCTTTGCATGCATCATGAACCTCAGGAGCATACAGGTTCTTGACTCGTGAACCGATCTGTTTCACCTGTCTCATGGTGATGTGTCTAAGGAAAACCTTTCCCTTACTGAAGACAATATTGTAGCCTTTTTCCTCCAACATCATGACCGATACCAAGTTCTTCTTTAGTCCAGGCACATACTTCACATCTGTCAAGGTGATAGGAGCTCCATGCTCCCTATGAAAAGTAATCGTGCCCACTCCTGAAACACTATATCTTTCGTCATCACCCATCTCTATTAGCATCTTGAGGTCTTTCTCCTCCAAGGTACTGAATAAAATTTTATCGCTGATCATGTGGAATGAGGCTCCATTGTCAAGATACCATCCACAACCCATCATTGATGACACCATGCATGCGATGAGGGTAAAGTCCATTTCGAACTGAGAGGCTAATACCTCACCTTCTGATCCTTTCGAGGATCCCTTCTTGGAATTCTTTGATGGGAAATTAGTCGCATAATGTACCATCTCATGACAATTAAAACATCTCACTTTAGACTTGTCACCCTTCTTCCTTCCATGAGAAGAATTCGATTCCGAATGGGACGCCTTCCCCTTCCCTTTCCTTGCTTTACTTACTAAGGCAATATTTTCTTCATCATCCTCCTTGGATGAAGAACCATCTCATGTGCTCCTCCTGATCTCCTCCTCAATGAGATCCGACCACAATCATTCCCAATCTGGAAGTTTCTCCCTTCCATTCACAGAGTCCTGGTAGTTATTTTAGCTCTTTTGAAGGCCAAGGAGAGCGAGGCTCACCATATCACCATCAGTAGTAGTTATTCCCACACTTCCAAGCTCATCTCTACAGGTGGTGAGCTTGTTCAAATATATGGAAATAGTATCGTCGTTCTCCATCTTGATTCTTCGAAGCTTATCCTTAAGCACCAATTTTCTCTGGTTGTTACTGTTCTGGTAGAGGTCCTTCAATGTCTTCCACATTGAATATGGAGTATCCTTCCCATGGAGACTCGAGACAATATGGTGTCGAAATCCCTCAAGGATGATCTATCTCGCCCTTGCCACACACTTCTTCCACTCAGCCAACTCTTGTGCATTAGTTGAACTTGGATTTGGGATTTCTTGATCAATGAAATCCTTCAAGCCATTGTCTTCTAATACGACCTCCATGAAATCTTTCCATGCTATGTAATTTGAGCTACCTTCCAAGGCATACTCGAGTCTCAAGCCATAGAACGCCATTAGCCAACCTTGAAGTATGAGAAGAATTTGATTTGCACCTGCAACCCCAAACTTCAAACTTCGAATTCTCTTCTCCGTATACTGTTCACAGCTCCGATAAACTCAACTCTGATACCATGTAGAATTTCCTGCAAATTCTCTACAAATCTACCTCTAAGATCTATGCAGAAAATTTGACTGTAGATTAACTTGATAATGCAATATACCAAAGAAAAATACCATAATCTAATTCTACTATCAAACTTGCAGAAGCTTAAAGATCGAGCTGAACACATATAACCAGAAGAAGAAGAATCAATACACATGAAACATAGAAAATACTTAGGGGAATGCCTCAACTAAAAACCCCACTATCTGTATTATCATACAAGGTGGAAATACATCAGAATTACACAAAGCCTCAGCTCTCACAGCTAGCCAGCTCTCAGTACAATCCTCCTAGATGCTCACAGGAAATCAAAGCTTCTCACAAGCCTTCTCCTCCACCCTCCAAGCTCCTATTTCCTAGTGCAGTTTCTCCTGGGTGATCCTCCTGTTACCAAGTGGAAGACTGATCACTCACACTGATCCTACACCTTGTCATAACTGCACAATCCTCAAGGAACCTTACCTTGACTGGATGGATGAGTTTCCTTTATAGGAAAACACATGCAACTAATAGTACACTATCCTTGACTTTAATCTCAAGTGGGTCTTTCTCTGAATAGACATGCACGAGTTTCTGATGAGGGAATCTTCAGTTATCTAGAGTACACTAGATGAGTGCATGCATGCATCAACTAACTGATAACTCACAATTAGTTCCTCAAACAGTTTGGAACTAATTTAATTGGACTTAACTTAGTAAGCTGAGCTAACTAATTACAACTCAAATATAACTCAATCTTATCTCCTTAATTAAGGGGTAATCTCCTTAATTTAAGGGATAACTGTTGCATGACTTCAGAAAGACTTCTAACTTGAATTTCTCCAACTAATTAACCCATAATGAATTAATTAATTATTTCCAAGCATCTGGTGAGACTAAATTCAAATTTTAATTCAGGGACAAGTTAAAATTGGAATATCCTGGATTCTATTTTTATCATTTCTTGTTGCTATTTTCAACACGGTTTCGATCGGCGCATCTTTAACAGACCGAACAATTGTAGGCATAGGCATGTGCATCCTTGAACAATGTAGGCTAGTAGAAACTAGGTTGCATGACCTTGCATGTTTTTTTGTTACCCATGAAGTGTCCCCTGATTGGTCTGTTGAAAATAGCAACAAGAAATGCTAAAAATAGAAGTGCAAAAAATAGCACTGCTATAAATAGCATTTCGGGATACATTCCAATTTTAGTTAGTCCCTGAACTAAAATTTAGAATTAAAATTCGAATTTGATCTTAGCAGCTATTTTTAAAACAATTAATTATTTCATCTTTAGTTAATTAGTTGTAGGAAACCAAACATGAAGTCTATGTGAAGACATGCAACAGTTTCTCCATTGATTGAGGAAGTTATCCCTTGATTAAGGAGATCAGGATGATTTGTAATTAGTTAGCTCAATTATCTGGGTTAAGTCCAGTTAAATTAGTTCCAACAGTTTGTGAAACTGATTGTGAGTTCAGTTAGTTAATGCATGCATGCATGTAACTGTTGCACTTCAGATAACTGAATATTCTCTCATAAATAACTCATGCATGTCAGTTAAGTCAGAGACCCAGTTGAGATTAGGTGATGGGACAATGTACTATCAGTTGCAGGAATATTCCATGGAGGATATCTTTTGAATGCAGAAGGAATTCATTCCTTGGAGATTGCGCAGTTACTTTTGAGTTTGATGGTTGTGTGATGAGGCCAATACACACAGGTGACAACATTGGACCCCAAGAGAAACTGCGCAAGGAAATAGGAGGCTTGGAGGACCGAGGGAACACATATGTTGTGTCTATTCAGTCTGTGAGCTGTATTGTTCGATTGTACTGAGAGCTAGATGGCTTGTGAGCTGAAGCTTTGTGTAATATGAATATATTTCCACTTGTATGATATTACAGAGATCAGGGTTTTACGCTGAGGCTTTCCCCAGAGTATTCTTTTGTGTTCATGTGTGATTGCTTTTTTATTCTCAGTTATATGTGTTCTATTTGATCTTTCTCATATTCAATTAAGCTTTAGCAAGTTTGTTGTAGAAGTAGATCTTGTATTTTGCTTTAGTATATTGCATAATCTGTTGATCTACAGTGGGGAATTCTACATGGTATCGGAGCAAAAGTGATCAAAGTGAAGAATAGTATACAAGAAGGGAGAAGGGAGAAGTTTGAAGTTCCTGAATATAGAAATCGAGTTCTTATCACATCTCAATTTCAGCAATGGCGTTCAACGGTTTAAGACTCGAGTATGCCCTTGATGGCAGATCGAATTATATAGCTTGGAAGGATTGCATGGAAGCAATTTTAGAGGATAACTGTCTAAAGGACTTCATTGATCAAGAAGTCCCCAAGCCAGCAATGGCTAATGCTATAGAATTGGCGGAATGGAAGAATTGTGTGGCTAGAGCAAGGAGAATCCTTCTGGAGGGGGTTTGAGACCACATAGTATCGAGTCTTCATGGGAAGGAGACACTGTTTTCAATGTGGAAAACATTGAAAGATCTATATCAGAACAACAATGATCAGAGGAAGCTGGCGCTGAAAGACAATCTTTGGAAAATCAAGTGTGAAAAGGGCGACACGATCTTTACATATCTGAACAATCTCACCACATGCAGGTATGAGCTTGGAAGTGTAGGGATCACGAAAGCTGATGATGACATTGTGAGTCTACCTCTCCTCGGTCTTCCTAAGAGTTGGAATAGCTACCAAGACTCGGTAAATGGAAGAGAAAAACTGCCAGATTGGGAATGACTTTGGTCGGATCTGATGCAGGAGGAGATAAGAAGAAGCACCAGAGATGGATCCTCATCAAAGCAAGATGATGAGGAAAATGTAGCCTTAGCGAGTAAGGCGAGGAAAGGGAAAGGGAAAGAATCCCATTCCAAATCTAGTTCTTCCCATGGTGGGAAGAAGTTTGACAACTCAAAAGTGCGATTCTTTCATTGTCATGAGGTGGGCCATTATGCTACGAATTGTCCACAGAAGAAATCCTCGAAGGGATCCTCGAAGGGATCAGACGGTGAGGCACTGGCCTCACAGTTGAAGTTGGATTTCTCTCTCATCGCATGCATGGTTTCATCCATGGTGGAATGTGTTTGGTACTTGGACAGTGGAGTTGCGTTCCACATGACCGGTGACAAGAATCTTTTCAGTACCTTGGAGGAGAAGGAGCTCCAGATGTGGATCGAGAGGGGTGATGATGGAAAGTACCATGTTTCAGGTGAAGGTATGGTTGTGTTTCAGAGGGAGCATGGAGTTCCTCTCACCCTAACTGATGTAAAGTATGTACCAAGTCTGAAGAAGAATCTTGTGTCTATTGCTATGCTAGAAGATAAAGGCTATGATGTAGTATTTAGTAAAGGAAAGGTATTCCTGAGGCATATCAACACTGGACAAACCAAGAGGATCGAGATTCAAGTAAATAATCTCTACAAGCTAGAGGTAGATGATTGTTCTTTATTGAGTTCCAAATCTGAGTTGGTGTATAGCCAAGATGTT
Source organism: Pinus taeda (assembly GCA_000404065.3). NCBI lineage: Eukaryota > Viridiplantae > Streptophyta > Pinopsida > Pinales > Pinaceae > Pinus > Pinus taeda. Next base: position 8,895 of record APFE030995161.1, on the reverse strand, counting down.
GGCAAGCTATGGCATAGAATATTGGGCCACTTGCACCATGGAGCCCTGAAGATCATGCAACAGATTTCTACCGCACTTCCCAAGGGAAAACTGGAGCAGACAGATACATGCAAAGGTTGTACCTTGGGTAAGTATGCGAAATATTCCTTTCAAGATCAAGACAGTAGAGCTGGAGCAATCCTGGAGCGAGTTCTCACAGATGTTTATGGACCTTTCTCTATAGCCTCCACCACTAAACAAAGGTACTATGTTATTTTTATTGATGATTTTTCTTGTAGACGTTGGATCTAATTTATGCAAAAGAAGGATCAGACCTTCTTGAGGTTTTGTGAGTTTAAAGCCTTGGCAAAGAAAGAATCTCCAAAGAAAATAAGGGCTTTGCGTAGCGACAATGGTGGAGATTATGTCTCCCAATAGTTTAAGGACTTCTACACTACAGAATGAATTAAATGGGAGTTGATGGCACCCCATAACCCACATCAAAATGGGGTGGCCGAAAGGAAGAATAGATCGATTATGGGAGCAGCTCAAGTGATGTTGGATGACCAAATCCTACCATTTCAATTGTGGGATGAGGCATGCAATACAGTAGTATACTTGCAGCTTGCAGAACAGAAGCCGGCACCGTATACTAGGAATGAAGACACCTATGGAGGCCTTTTATGGGAAGCGACTAGATGTGAGTCACTTGAGGATCTTTGGATCATTGGTTTATTGCCATGTGACCAAAGATGCTCGTAAGAAGCTAGATCCAACAGTTGAGTTGGGAATACTTGTGGTGTACACTGATACACCCCACAACTATCAGGTGTTCCTGCCTACCAGTCAAAGGACATGGTACGTAGAGATCTGAAGTTCAATGAGTAGAAAGCCATGCGATTATCACTTGAGAGGGAGCTCAAGCTGCATGCAGAGGAGGAACTTTCAATTCCTAAGGAGGAGGATCCTTAGATTGATGCGGAGTAACCACATGCAAAGGATTTGGGAGTGGAGACATCCACTCATGCTGAGTCTTCCAGAGATGGGTAGAAACGCTCAAGGGAAGCTGACAGGTTGATGCTGGATGCGCGAGAGAATGTGGGACAACCATCTTCTTAGCGCAGACAAAGGAGGTCACTCGAATGGTACACTGGTTACATGGCCCTGGTTGGGGAGTGTGTAGAGTCTGAACCTTCTTCATTCGAGGAGGCAGTGTAGCAACTAGTCTGGGTTGATGCAATGGTGGAGGAGTATGACTCCATCATTTAGAACTATGTTTGGGATGTTGTCCCAAGACCTCAAGAGAAGTCAGTGGTGAGTTCCAGATGGCTTGACAAGGTAAAGCAAGTAATTGATGGCAGTGTTGAGAAACATAAGTCAAGGTTTGTTTCCAGTGGTTTCTCACAGGTCGAGGGGATCGACTAGGATGAGACTTTTGCTCCTATAGCAAGGTACTCATCTATCATATTGATGTTGGCACCATCAGCTCAGATGGGTTGGAAGATCCATCAGATGGATGTGAAGACATCATTCCTCGATGGGAAGATTGAGAAAGAGGTGTACATTGAGTAGCCGGAAGGTTTTGAGACCTTTGATCGTGAGTCGCACGTGTGCCAACTCAAGAGGGCTTTATACGGGTTGAAGCAAGCACCCCGTGCTTGGTACACTAGGATTGACAACTATTTCACCGGGTTAGGCTTCACCAAGAGTGAAGCAGATGCAAAACTTTACCACATCATGGTAGAAGGTAAGCCATTGATCATTGTTCTTTATGTGGATGATCTGATTTTGACAGGTGATGATCAGTTGATCAAGTCTTGCAAGGAGGACCTTGCAGGAGAGTTTGAGATGAAAGACATGGGTCTTATGCACTACTTTCTAGGCATGGAAGTGTGGCAGAAGGATGGGGAAGTGTTTGTGTCTCAAGGCAAGTATGCCAATGAGATACTCAGGCGGTTCCACATGGATAAGTGCAAGCCCATGCAGACTCCTCTAGCTGGTAACTGGAGGAAGGAGGATGCTACTTCAGGTGAGGTAGTAGTTGCTACTGTTTATCGGCAGCTTGTGGGTTCACTTATGTATCTAGTGAACACACGACCAAACTTATGCTTTGCGGTGAACCAGCTTATTCAAGCTATGGTTCAGCTTACCAAGCTGCTTTGGAAGGCAGCGAAGCATGTGCCGAGATACCTCAGAGGCACATCTAAGTATGGACTATGGTACAGATGGATAGAGGGAGTGAAGCTTTAGGGCTTCACAGATGCAGATTGGGCAGGGAGTCCATCAAACCGGAAGAGTATTTCTGGAGGAATATTCAACTTTGGTTCAGCTACAGTTTCCCGGTGCAGCAGGAAACAGAGGCCAAGTGCACTTAGCTTAGTAGAGGCTGAATACATGGCTTCCAGTCAGGCAACAGATGAGGCCACTTGGATGTGGAAGATTCCAATGGGATTGTTTGGTCAGAGGATGGATCCAACTCTGATCTACTGCAATAATTAGAGTTGTATCAAACTCTTTGAGAATCTAGTTTTTCATGATAGGTCCAAGCACATTGATATCCGGAACCATCATCTTCGAGACTGTGTGGTGAAGAGGATCATGTTGCTGCTGTATGTTTCGACTGAGGAACATGATGCAGATATTTTGACTAAGGCATTGTCAAAATGCAAGTTTGAGTTCCACAGAGACAAGATTGGGGTTATTGATAATCTCTTTCTTGTTGAGAGGGAGTGTTGAAAATAGCAACAAGAAATGCTAAAAATAGAAGTGCTAAAAATAGAATTTCGGGATACATTCCAATTTTAGTTAGTCCCTGAACTAAAATTGAGAATTAAAATTTGAATTTGATCTTAGCAGCTGTTTGTAAAATAATTAATTAATTCATCTTGAGTTCATTAGTTGTAGGAAATCAAACATGAAGTATATGTGAAGACACACAACAATTTCTCCATTGATTGAGGAAGTTATCCCTTGATTAAGGAGATCATGATGAGTTATTTTTGGTATTCAAGGATATCATGTATTTTCGACATCACTCAAAGATTTAATACAATGGCATAGGTGGTTTGATTGCTATCTTGAGAAGTCTGTCACATCATCGAGGTAGACCACCATGCTCTTTTCGATGATCACATGGAAGGTGATGTCCATTGCACGCTGAAAAAGTTGCACCTGCATTCACCAATCTAAATGGCATCCTTCGGAAAGTGAACGTACCCCACTTGGTATGAAATATTTTTTTAAGTCTGTCATGATCTACTACCAAAACCTAGTTGTATCCTGAAAAGTAGTCAAGCAAATAAAACATCTTTTCTCCAGATATTGTCTGCAGTATATGCTCCATGGACAACACTAGGTAGTTGTCCTTTTCCGAGGTGATGTTGAGATTACAGAAATTTATGCACAGGCAGATCTCCGCGGACTTCTTTCTAACACGGACTAGATTGGAAATACACGTGGAATGCCAACTTTGTCAAGGATCCAAGCATCCAACAACTTAGTCAATTCTTTCTATATTAGGGGCTTACATGAAGGATGAACTTTACTTAGCTTTTGTTGAAAAGTCTTGGTCCCTTCCTTGGTTGGTATGACGTGCTAAATTATTCGTGTGTCATATGTCTGTGGTCATCATACATCCATGTGAATACATTTCAGTACTGCTTGAAGAGGTAGATGAAAGCTTGTCGCTCTTGAGTTGTGCAACACGTACTGAGATTCACAAACTTTGGATCCTTATCTGTTCCTAGATTAATATGTTCATGCAACAATGTAGAGAATTGACAGGTCCCTGAAAGAAGTTTTGCAAGTCATATAACTTCTCAAGTGGCATCACACCCTTAGGGATGAGTTTTCCTTTGCTTACATCGACTGTGTCTTGCAGAGACTGCTCGTGCTTGTGCCCGCCCTTGTCTATTGTTGCATCCTTGAAGACGTCAGTGTTAGCCATGAAATGAAGTATCTGTTGATCATTATCAAAAACACGTAAATTAGTGATATTGTCTGGGATAGATGTTTTATACAAATTTTCAACATAAAATCTATCCCTTAACGATGTCATCCTAGTAGCTGTGTTTTCCAAGGCATCTGCAGTGACATTATGCATTCTTGATACATAAATAATATTGAAGCTTGGAATTGAGAAATGAGTCACCATACCTCTTGTTGATAACTCTTAAGATGGGGTGACACACAATGTATGGTGTTACGTACTTGACACACCACGATCTTTGAGTCACCTACCAATTTTAGCACAAAAATGTTGAGGTTGATCGCTTTATGTAAGCCCAATACAAGTGCTTCATACTCGACGGTGTTGTTTGTGAACTCAAACTCCAAGCGGTTAGAGATTAAGTTTTTCCTCTACAGCGGGTCTGTTAAGGCACAACGGGCTCCAGAGCCCTTCTGCATCTTGGAATCATCAAAATACATGGTCCACATATCATCTGTACAAGGACGACTTTCCACACTAGTACTACTATCACTACTACTACTACTACTATTTCAATGTATTGTGCAAGTTTCATTTCGCCAGTTGGGGATGGAAGGGGACCCAATTGTGTGTCTAGTGGTGTCAGGGATGGCTGCGTAAAATATCACCCCAACTGTGTCTCTAGAAATAAATTACCGAAGATAAGTTCTGTGAAAGCCAACGACGCATTTTCTCCATTAAAGGGGGTCACATTGTGCTTCATGTATCTCTCTGACAACACCCAGATCTCGTTGTTTCCACCCTAGTATGAAAGTGATATGTGTGACCAGTCTGTGGAAAAGTATCCTTGCAGCTTTCTTGACCAGTCTCTATTAAGAAATACACCATATGCTTTTGGGATATCCACAATTACAATGTTGATGCATTGATGAACTCGTCCTTTGGGCGATAACTGGATGAGCACATCCCAGATTTCACCAATTGTCAGCACAAATGTTTTGTCAAGTTGGATGACCTGCACAGTGGTCCTACTCCATTAGGAATTGATTTTCTAAGCGATTAAGAGAGGCATGATGTTGACTAATGCGCCAGAATCAACCAAACAGTTGTGGACACTGAAATTGAATATTTCAAATGATAACAGGAAAGGTGGGTAGAGTGAGTTTGCCTCCTCCATATGGAGAACATTGAGCAAAGATGCGAGTGTGTCAGGAGACTTATTTGATCCCTTTCTGGAAGAGGTGGCATCAAATATAGAGGTTTTCCCAAGTGCGTGTAGAAGAAGGTCCCGCTGATGTGTGATTTTGGTTAACTCATACAGAGATATGTTTGCACGAGTATTCTTCATATCCTCTACAATGTTGTAATCCAAAGCAGGGAGACTCATTGAGGTGTCTGGGGGTAGACTTGTGTTTGTGGTGTCTGGTGGCTGCTCTTGTCTTTACTGCTCACAGACGTCCTCTTTGCTCTAGTTATCTTCCTAGACTTGCTCTGAGCTTTCTGTGTTGACTTGACTGGTGGATCTACTACCCTTAGCATGTATTTTCTTATTTTGTCTCTTGGTAGCCCAATCACAGTGGGGACCCCTTGACTTCTCAAGTTGTATCGATTGTTCTACTTCAAGGTCAGATCGTCACTCTGAGGCTCCTTCTCGGTGGTGGTATTCAGGGATGTGCGTGAACATTGATACATGTTTACTACATGTCCAGTACTTGGGACTTCATTAGATGCAACATATTCTTCATCTTCAATGTTGGGCTCAGCTTGTTCATTGACCATGCTCCCTTCGGAAAAATGTGTGTCCATTCTGCTCACCATACAATTCCAATCTGGGCATGTTCTTTTAGAATGATGTTCATTGTGGAACAAGTAGTACGAGTCTGTCACAAGATTTTCAAAGTTCAACACCAAATTGGAGCTCTGCGTAGATTTGGATGGCTTTTGTTGCTGCCTGAAGTTGCATTCTTCTTCGGCAGGTATCTAGGAGGCTTGGTACTCATGGTTGTCTCGCTCTTTCATTGTTTAAGTTCAGAAACTTTGGTAGTCAGGGACTTGAGGAGACGAGTAAGGCTCTTAATGTCACTTGCTTCCTTTTACTTAGCCTTACTCATAGAGGCCTAATACCTCTTTCCCATGTCCTTGGAGTCCTTAGTGCATTCATCATCTGTAATGAGTCCAATAGCGCGCAGGTATTTTTCCATAGATATAGCCTCTTCACAATTTTCTGTCAGAGTTGGTCTCGCAACTTGCTTGACGAAATGCGCAATACTGGTTGGCAGGGTGGATGTGTAGTAGTCGATGGTGATGGAGTCATGAGGTTTAGTTTCTGCTGAGAACTTGTTCAGAATTCAGTAAAAATTTTTATTGAAATCTTTGACCTTCTCTTTTTGCTCCATCTTGAGACTATCCAGCTTCTTTAACAACATGGTGGGGGTCTTGTCTTCATAAACATCTCAAGGAACATTCTCTTGAACACCCCTTAGGTTTGGATGGTATTTGGTGGAAGGTTGTGGCACCATACAGCTACTCTTCCATCCAAGGTACATGGAAACAATCTACATGAAACATCGTCATAACATACCTCAAGTGTTTGTAAATGTAGGTAGAACATGTCTAAGTGATCTTTTTCCTTCACTGTTCTATTAGGGTCATATTTCGTTAAAATATTCTCTCCATGTCTCAACATATTGTGAAAGACACTTGGAAGTGCTAATGGGCATCCATTCCATATTTTTCTCTGCCATGTTGTCCTCTTCTTCATCCTCCTCCTCTTCTTCAGAATATGATGGTTCTTCCTCTGAATCTGTTGGTTCGTCTTCACTTCCACCTCCTCCGCTACCTTCCCCTCCACCTCTTGCACCAGAACTTGAGCCCAAGACTAAGAGGTTATCTTCTTCTTCCTTTAGAAATATTAGAGGTTTCTCTTATTTCTCCACAGCTACTGCCAGCTCTTCAATAGTGGCGAAGATTTCGTCTTCCACAGATGGGACTACCACTCCTGTGGGAGTAGTCTTTTTCTTCCTCTGTGAATAGGAAGAGCATACACTCCTAGAATTAGTCCAACAACTTTAGCGAATTGACGGGTTATGGGACATACAATGGAGATATGCTGATACAAAATTTCACATTTGGGTCTGGGAGGTGAGAAACGACCAAATTCAGAGTTGTGCGTAGGGGAGAGGGAGTGAGTGTTACTTGACCAGATGATGGATGAGTTGGGTCGGTGGGACAATCAACCATAAACTACCAGGGGCCCTCCTTCTAGCGCTATGAATGTTGATAGTGCTGGATCAACCAACATTCAAGGGATCTCCCCGGTATGAAGTCCCAATTAGTCCTCACACCGTTTGGTGTAGGATTCCCATCCGGTATGATGGTTCGATTGCCACTTAATTAGAGATTTTCCTTAGCTCTTTTTGTTCAACACATGAGAGTGTTATGCTGATCCCTTCAAAAAGCGAGGTGAGTATGCCTGGTGAGTACGTAATGTAACTCATGTCTCGATTCTCTTACTGCAAAGGGAGAGAGTAAAGTGAGCCTATAAATGAGAGGTAATAGTACCACCCAGGAAGAGACACATGCAAACCAGAAAGGTGTGTCTAGCATCCAGCAGAATAATTCATAATGGATTCGACACTCTTTAAAACCGAAGTGAAAGGGACAACACGTACACCACCCAACAGAGTAGTCCACACGGATGTGACGGTCGTTGTAAGAAGAAAACAAAGATGGTTTGTCGGGTATCCCGTGGATTAGTCCACAAGGATGTGATAGTGGTGATAACCAATACACATAGGTGGTCTATCTAGTATCCCGCGAAGTAGTCCACAGGGATGAGACAATGGTGATAACTAGTACAACACATTCCCAATAACGTAAGGTGAGACAAACATGCATTACAAATGATGAAAGAATAGTCTTACAAACATCTACAAAACATGCATGAAAACGTGTTGACCTTAACAAGCTTCTGCATTAGGAAAAAGTCCCAAGACACATATGTACACCATACATCACTAGTCCCAATAGTGGGATGTTGGAGCCACTCCTCGCTCCTCAAAGAACTGAGTGCCTGCTCTCAAGGCAATGTTAGAGGAGCCAAGGTGAAAATTCTTTTTCATACAATGGGAGGGGTATATATAGCCAAGGGTGATGCTTGACCCTTGTGACTCTTGGACTACCCTCACGACTGTTGAATTTCCTATGACTTTTCAACTTCTTGGGTGCATCCACTAGACTTAGAATTTACATTACATTCAGTTACAACAAATATGGCCCATGGTGGTGATGTGGCTTTGACAACTCATGACACAACTTGACAAGACATTGCTGACATGTACTGGCTGGCTGTGGTGTACATGCCAATCTATTGCATTTCTAAGTGATGGATGTACGATAAGGTGTATTTTGTCTTCTCCTCCGCATGGCTTGGTGCTACAAGGTCTTCGATTGTCTTGGTCTTGTAAGATGGTTCCATGCATGTGTTTATTTATGTAAGAACCCTAGTGAAAATTCCATGTAAAAATATATAAGGCCACAGTGATGGGACATGTATTCCAAGCTGAATGGTGGGTAGGACACCTAATGGGTGTTCATTTGGTTTTTTATGGCTAAGGAAATTGGAAAAGGCAATGGCTAAGGCATTAAAGATGCAAAAAGGCATTTTGGCACATTTATTTATGAAAATAATGAAAATTAGGAGAAAAGGAATGTGAAAGGTCATAGGTTGTATGTGAGGAGGAAAATGAAGGAACATAATGGAAAATGAAGAAAATAGAGGCCTCATTAATAGAAAGGCTTTTGAGGAATGGTGTGCAAGTTTGGACAGTGTAGGCTTGATCAGTCAGTTTTGCAAGTCTTGCTAAGGGATGGATTTCCCAGGATGGGGGTGCCAGTAGACCTTGGAAGGTGAGTGACTTCACGGAAGGGATTGGCCGGATTTCCCAAGGGAATGTGTAGTAGAGAAGGGAAGGTCGTGGATGGATTTT
>APFE030995151.1:108382-146092 GCA_000404065.3 Pinus taeda | reverse complement strand
GTATGTATGTATGTATGTATGTATGTATGTATGTATGTATGTATGTATGTATGTATGTATGTATGTATGTATGTAAACTATATGTGATGTCTCCATTTTTGGAAAATCATATGAGACACTCCAAATTTAGATGTGCCCAGGCACTGGTCTTGGAAGCAATACGAGGCAGTCTGTGGGAGCTACAACATCTTCTGGCGTAGTTGTTGGGGACGTATTGAAGGATTTTTCCCCTGGGATACAACAAACTGAGAACTCTTTGTGTAGGTGAGAAAAGAAGTTCTAATTGCATCCACTTCACCTTGGCGACTCCACACAGACCCCATCATCATTCATCATCTTGGCTTTTAAAAGGCCTCACACTCGCTCAGATACATCTTAGCAAAAATCCCCATTTGTATATGACCTTGAAAGATTAATTTAGGAAAGTATGGAAAGATAAAACTCCCCCTACCTTTGTTACCATCTCACCAGCCTTTGAAGCTTCCTCAGTTAGCTCTCAGCCCATTGTTACTCACTACCCAGGATTTATTCCTAAGGCCCTGACATACCCTGCATTTAGTCTAGCCACTCCTACCACTATGTTTTTGGGCCAAGTTTTTCAATCATGTCTTAATCCCCCTCCATTAATCTAGATGGATCTTCCAGATTCTTTTTCTAAATAAATAGAAACCTCTTAATTTACCTCAGCTTCTAAGTGTAATGCTCCAGGACTACCTAAAGCATATGCCTAGGTTCAATGGGGAAGATGATAACATGGCACATAGGCACATTGAAACCTTCAGTGCCTTTGCTAATAACCTAAACGTGGAATAGTTGGATGTGGTCATGAGAATTTTTGTACAACCCCTCAATGGAGAGGCTATAAAGTGGTTCAAATCCCTACCCAATGATTCTATCACTACTTTTATCGGGAAAACTAATGTCCATTCAGAGCTGATAGTCCCACTAAGATGGGTAGCTATCTTAGAAACAAATAATTTAAAGTCACTTGTGTTTTCCTTTATGAGAGATAGATGAGAGAGAAGCAGAGAGTACCAACCTCAGTCTTTCACTAGTCTCCTTGCTTGTTTCCTCTCTCCCTTGATAGAGCTTTCACCACTCCTTCCTCACTTGTATTGCTTCAAAGAACACCTGTAGATTCAAAGCAACATAATACCATCAAAGCATGGAGATCTATAACCATAAACAATATAGGATCAGATGTACATTAACCATACACATGCATAAACAAATACAAGATTCAGAGATAGACAAGAATATAGAGGAAAAATCAAATAGCTTTATTGATAGAAGTAATAGAAGAGAGAATTACAACCCAGTGGTCTGACCCAACACCATACTCCCAGCATGAAAGCCCTCTTCACCTCATGAAAAGCTAGATCACCCAACACTACAATGTTTCACAGAGAAACCAACAACACTTCCTTACAAAATACAAAATTCCAGCCTCCTGGATCTCTAGGATGAGGGATCCATATATAGATATTTGCAGGTGGGTGAGTCAGCTTCTGGGATTTTGAGTAGTGTCATCTCACTGATAGTTCTTGGTTCCACTTGGAGATTTCATGATCTCTTACTCATCCCTGAGTGAATTCAAAGAGGCAAGTGTCATATGAGCAGTTTCTAGAAGATTATTTGGGTTTCCACCTAGAAAAGTAGCTCTGCCATTTGTCTGCTCTCACTCATCGCACCCTACAGAAGGGATTTTCAGTATGAATCACACCCTTTGTGTGTAGCAGGTGAGATGCATTGCACCCTTAGCACTGAGCAGTCTGTATGGTCCAATTTTGACTAGTTCTAAGTAGTTTTTCAGGGAGAACTTCTGGGAGATGATGTAATCTGCTGACCTTGTTCCTTTAGGGTATGAAACAACACTTTTAGGGGCTTAGAAGTCCTTGGTTTATGGACATATGTGATTGGGGTTGCAGTGCCAAATATGTATATAACAACTACCTGGGAGGAACTTGAAAACCATTTCACACAAAAATGGGGCGAAAAGATAAACCATGAGTACCTCCTCACTAGAGTTTAACGTCATAAATAAGAATCCAAAAGAAGATATATCCAAATTTATAAGAAGGTTCAACAAGAAGTACAATAAATTTCTAGCTGAGATAAAGACTCCTCCAGCTGCTACTCGAGTATATTTTTTGGGAGCCTTTGAATCTGACTTTGGCTTTACTCTAAGGGAAAGGAAGTTTCTCACTCTAGATAAACCCCAAATAGATGCACTTGAGGTGGAAGAAAATTTCACCTCAATAGGAAAGTCAAGAGGAAAGCAAGAACCTACTGATAATAAGAGAGGGAGAGAAGAGGCATCCTCCTCTAGTCGAGATAGAGAATCACCAGACCTGAAGATGGATGAACTGGAAAAAATCATAAGGAGTTTATCATAGAAGGTTGGAAATAATGAGATTGAGAACAAGAGCCTCTCCAAATAGAATGCTCAAGTCAACAACTGGGGTTACAACCCACAATATAGAAGACCTCCATTGAAAATACTCCAAAGGGAAATAAAGGAACAACTTGATCAGATCCCTCATCCCCTATATTTAGAAGAGGATCCTGATGAGCAATCGTCGGATACATAGGATTGAGAGAAATTTGTATTCTACTTTCTCTAGAGAAGATCACGAGAATATGGCTCACTAGGAGGCCAGTCATGAGAAGGAAACAATAGAAGATGAGGAAGATATATATTATTATTGCAAACAGTTTACAGATTTCATGCAAGCACATCCACAACGTAAGTATGATCTAAGTTCTTCAAAGAAAAGGTCAAGAGAAACATAGCAACAAGAGGGAATTTCTCCCCATGTTATATCTCTAGTACCATACAAAGGGAAAGGTAAGCTAAATCGTGACCCATCCAAGATAAAATTCTAAGCAAGTAAGGAAAGAAATAGTTTTGAGGGACACATAGAAAAGGAGGCACTTGTTCTGCTGAAAACTGCTAGTGGGAAGGAAGAAGGAATGGAGCTAGGAGGTATAGAAAAAGTCCAACCCACATTCAATCTCTAGAAGGAGATTGAAAAGGTAAAAATTCATGTTCCTCTAATTGAACTTCTGAAGCAACCTAGTTATAAAGCTCAAGTCTCTCAATTCATGCATCCATCTACCCAGCTCCAACTCATGATAGTTTAAACCTCCAAGAAGAGAGGCCAATGGTTGTTTTCGGGCCACATGTGAAAGATTTGGATCCTTCTACTACACCTTTCTACGTGACCCTAGTAATCCATGACCTCTTACTACATAATTGCATGTTGGATTTAGGAGCCTCACACAACCTCATGGCATTAACAATGATGAAACAACTAGGCTTGGAGATCACCAGACCATACAAGGACCTATACTCTTTTCACTCAAAGAGAGTAAAGTGCTTAGGGATTATAAAGGATCTAGTGGTAAAGATGGCTCAGATGCCTGTGAAGAGTGTGTTAATGGACATAATGGTGGCTCGATATTCCTACTTAGTTCAACATGCTCTTATCTAGATCTTGGGGTTCTAAGGTGGGGGGATCTATCAAGTTAGATCTGACTTATGCCACTATTCCCACTTTTGGAGGCGAGCAAAGGAGGTTGTACAGAGAATCCAGGTTTGTAAAAATGTGACCCCAGCTAAAGGCTCAAAAAATTCCCCAGTGAATGGGAAAGAAAGTGACCTCTCCTGGATATTCCTAGAAGATGAGACCTTCTTAGAGGAAAAACCAGTGCACCTAACAATGCAGTTAGAGCACCAATGCATAAATGAAAATGAAGTATGGAAGTTATACTTTGACGGGGCAAACTCAAAAGAGGGAAATGGAGCTAGAATATTGTTGGTATCTCTGGAGGGCAGCCTAATACCCCTCTCTTTCAAGCTAGAATTTGAGGTGAAGAACAATGTGATGGAGTACGAAGCATTGCTCCTTAGGTTACAAACAACAAAAAATATGAATATTGAATGCCTAACGACCTATGGATACTTTGATCTGGTCATAAGGAAGATCAAGAATCAATTCCATGCCAAACACTCCAGACTGAGGATGTACCAAAATGAAGTGTGGGATCTAATTCATAACTTCTTCCTGGCATTTAATATCCAATTTCTGTCGAGGGAAAGAAACATGATGGTTGACTCTGTTTCCATAGCAGCAAGTAGTTTCAGGCCCCCACAAAATATGCTCCTCAAATATGAGGTAGAAGTTAGATAAAAACCTTCAATACCTGATAATGTCAAGCACTGGCAGGTATTCGAGGATGATGAGTAGGTAAAAAGATCCATTGAAGTCATTGGGGAGTTCACCCACTCCACCATCGATCAAGAAGAAGAAGAAACAAATCAAGAAGCCGCTATGTGGAAAGACACAGTGGGTGGGTGCAAAATTTTGCAACTCAAAGGGAACAACATCGCGAGTGGACTGGCCCCACTGGAAAGGTTTTTTAATAAGGACGACATAGTCTCCAAACCAATGGTCCCAAAGATAGACAATCAAGTAGAATACTACAACATCGACTTAGAGGAGGAACCCCAAATGATCAAGATATCAAAAGGAATCCCCGGAAATACAGAGAAAGGTATTTAAATCTATTCAAAATTTACAAGCATTTATTTGCTTGGTCGTATGAGGATTTGAAAGAATTTGATACTAACATCATGCAACATAAGATTCCTTTGAAGAGTGGAATAAACCCCATGCAAACAGAAACTTAGGAAAATAAATCCACTCTTACTCCCCTCCATTGAAAAAGAGGTGAGAAAGTTACTAGATGCAAAGATCATAGTGCCTTTAAGTACTCTGAATGGGTGGCCAACCTAGTCCCGGTACGGAAAGAGAGTAGAGAAATAAGGTTGTGTGTTGATTTCCAAAATCTAAGCAGGGCATCGATGAAAGACAACTACCTACTGCCCAAGATGGATTATATATTGCAGAAGATGGTTGGCTCATCCAGAATGTCCATGATGGGTTGATTCTCTAGCTACAAGTAGGTGGCAGTCCACCCTGAGGATCAAAAGAAAATTGCTTTCACCACCCTGTGGGGAATATTCATGTATGCTCTCATGCCCTTCAGCCTTACTAATGTAGGGGCCACATTTCAGAGAACCATGATTTCGTAGGAGAGCAAGAAAAATTTGTGGTGGTTCATTTAGATGATATCAAATTCTTTTCTAATACTGATGAAGAGCACATCCTCCACTTAAAGCTCACCTTTGAGAAATGCAGGAGGTACGGTCTTTCTCTAAATCCTAAGAAATATCAGTTCGCCCTGAGTGAGGGGAAGCTACTAGGGTACATAGTAGCACAAGAGGGTGTCAAGATTGATCTTAAGCGACTTGAGGCCATCAACGATATTCCTCTACCATGGAATAAGGAAGAAGTCCAAGCCTTTTTGGGGAGAATAAATTTCTTGAGGAGATTCATACCCAACTACACAGAAATTGTCAAGGGTATCACAGATATGCTCAAGAAGGAAAATGAAATCAGGTGGAGCCCGACCCCCAAAGATTATTTCATTAAAATTAAAGAATATTTAGTTGAAGCCTCAATATTGGTCAACCATGGCTATTCAATGCCTTTCTACATCTTTTCTTTCACCTCTCCACATAATATTGCTGCAAGGTTGCTACAAAAAAATAAATATGGTTATGAACAATCGATCGCCTTCTTCAACCAAGTCCTAAGGGATGTAGAGATGAAATATAACATATTGGGGAGACAAGCCTATGCACTAGTCAAGGATTTGAAGGCATTTTGTATGTATGTGATGTAATTGGAAATCACAATGCTTGTCCCAATGACAACAGTCAAGGACATCCTTGCGGAAGGAGACAATGAAGGAAAAAGGGGTGGGTGGATAGCTAAGATACAAGAATATGAGATAGAAATAAAGCCTATCAAGCTCATAAAAGGCCAAGGGTTGGCCAAGGTTTTACCTGAATCCAATTGCCAAGCTTTAGGGATAAACCTGATCACAAAGCGGGATTAAAAAATATGAGCAGAAAATCTATGCCAAAGGGGTCACCATGGTAGAAGAAAATTGTTCACTATCTCTTATTCCTGAGGTGCCTGTTGGGGCTAGATAAATCCAAATACCTAGCTCTTAGGTTGTAATCACAAAAATATATCATATCTAATGACCTACTCTACTGGAAGGACCGGATAGGGGGTATTGTTGTTATGTTTGGTGGAGGGTGAAACCCATAAAGTGATAGAGGATTTTCACGGAGGAGTTTGTGGAGGACACTTCAACTAGAAGACCATGACACATAAAATTCTCAATTAGGGTTCTATTGGCCTACACTATTTTGGAATGTTCATTCCAAGGTCAGGTCATGCCAAAAGTGCCAAGTGTTTGCTGAGAGGGAAAAGTTTTCTCCTCTCCCCTTGATTCCAGTACATGTGGAAGAACCTTTCAGACTATGGGGACTTGATTTCATAGTAGAAATAAACCAACCATCTAGTGGCTAACACAAGTGGATATTGATAGCCACAGATTACTTCACCAAGTGGGTAGAGGCCATCCCAGCTAAATTTGCTATAGACACAATGGTAATCAAATTTATGGAGGAGAAAATATTGTCTCATTTTGGTTGTCCCTTCAAAATTATCACTGATAATGCTCAGGTCTTCAAATCTGCCAAGTTCACTAGCTTCTGCCATAAGTTCAATATCATCATTGGGCAATCGACCACCTATTATCCTCAAGGTAATGGTTTTGTTGAGTCATCCAATAAAATTGTTGTAACAGTGCTAAAAATGAAAATCACTGAAAATCAGAGAAATTGGGACTCCCAATTGAAATTTTCCCTATGGGCCAACCGGGTAACTCCTAAAATATCCACGAGGAAATCACCTTTTGAGCTAGTGTATGGTAAGGTTGCAGTCTTCTTGATCCAATTAGCAATGTCGGCAGCAAGATTACTACAAGAAGTAGAGGAAGAGCTAAGTGCCTTAACGCGAAGGATAAATCAGTTGGTTGAGCTTCATGAGAATAAAGAACAAGTGGGGGCCAAATTGTCAAATTACCAACAAAAGATGAAACCCCTCTTTGACAAGAAGGCTAAGGATTGACTGCGTCAATCAGGAGATTTAGTTCTCTGCTGGGATGTTCAATGGGACGACAAAGGAAAACATGGAAAATTCGACCCACAATGGTTTGTCCATTTCAAGATTGTAGAAGAAAGAGGAAATAATGCATACATGCTTGAGAATCTAGATGGTGAATCTCTCAAATTTCTGGTAAATGGTCAGTTCCTGAAATTTATTTATGAAACAAGAGGTACCTATCACACACCCATTATAAATACTAGTGTCTGTATTGTAGTTGTTATATGTAATTTTTAGTTTATCTTGAAAAATCCATTTGCAAAGAATTATAGTTTGTTTAAAAATGATTTCATGCCCAGTGGAAGGAAATTGGGGCTTACTGAGGGAGTGTCAAAGAGGAATACATGGAAAGTTGCGATCGACAAATCACTAATATCGGATTATCGAGCATATCGATGGTCTGGTCCTTCGACTTATCAGGCATATCAGTGGATCTGGTCCATTGTCTTATCGGGCATATTGAAAGGTCATGGTGTAGAGCGCTGATATCACATATCAGTGATTGCAGGCGCATAGGGGTGGCACACATGCACTTGGCCATGGAAATCATTGATCGCCAGTAACACAAATCACAATCGATGGATCCAAGCTCTGGGCCTGTCGGTGATCGACGGGTCAGTGGGGGTACCACTCTAAAACCTTGCAATGTCACGATTTTGTGATAATAGTGTTAAATCGTTGGGGTAGGCCAAAAACATTTAACAAAGGAAATCTGTGAAAAACCAAGGGCATGCGGCCCCTTTCTCTCTCCTCGGGGCACGTGGCGCAATACCATTGTCCCGTATGTATGACATGGCAGCTGACATCACAATGATGTGGAAGTATGGAAAATGACATGGTAGTACGGAGGGCACGTGGCATGCAAATTTGGAATTTTCAGGGGTCCTAAGGGGGCATTTCTGGGTGACATGTGTCACCACTCACAGGGTGACACATGGCATTGGTGACATCAACCATCACAATCACATATCGAAAATCGGACAAGTTAGATTCCTCCTCCACCGTAGTCCCTTCCAATATTGCAATTATGATGTGTGGTAACCCCCCGGATGTAATGTTTTATAAAACATAGTTAAAAATATGTCAGGTCTATCCCTTTTTCAAAGGCCGCATATCTATTAGACTCCCCCCATCTCTAGATGGTCCAGATTGGCTACTCCTTGATCAATGCTCCCAAGCCATTTTGACACCCCCTGTCATCTTTCCCTTTATCAACAAGGGGGGTTCTGAAAAGTAGTTTCCCCACCAACCCCCTCTGCTACTTTCCCCTCTTGTATAATTTTTCACCCCCCCTTTCACTTACCACTTACCGCTCTCAACCCCCTTCAAGAAAACCACTCATTCTCATATTCTCTCCGTATTGTGATTGTGATACCTTGGGTCGGACCTACCCCACAGATCGGCGATCATAAGGTGCAAGGGAAGGTATTAAAGGCAAATGTTGTAAGTCGTTGGTATGTAGGATTTCATGTATTAAAGGAAAAAGTCCCCCTCGGACAAGCTTTTAAAGGCTATGTCTCCTTTGGACTAAGCCCCCATCTCTAGCCCCTAGTCATATGAAGAAAGTTATGAAAAGGAGCTAAAGAGAAAGCGGCTAAGGGGGATCGGGACTTGTCTGTCACACAAGTTTTTTTACAGCAAAAGGCAACATGAGAAAGTCCTCCATATTTCCCCCACGAGAGAATCACCAAGTATATTAGGACGCCGATAGTGCAGGACAGGGATTTAAATGCATGATGGGTCAGAAGTTGTGGCTTTAAGGGAAATAGATGGTGCATTTGAAACTATTATGGGCTGATTTAGAAAGGCCCATTATGGCACAGAATTGGGGTCAACGCTAACAGGAGTGAAAAGAGACTTGGTAGATTGGGAGGATTTAATTCTCAGATATGGTGTCTCATCACAGAAAGAGACAAAGTACCTCACAAGGGTCTTTTGTTCCAATACTGTGGCATGGAGCTGATGGTGCTCACTCCTAGCTTTAAATAATGAATGGCTCAAGTAGTAAAGGAAGAAATGACAAGAGTTGGCTGAGTAGCACAGGAAGCCAAAAAATGAGCTAACTGTAACATAAAGTAGAAGAGATCATACGGATGGGCATAGAGATATCTTCTTATCATGTCCATTTGATTTTGACTGAATTGTTTTCTTGTAATGTGCCTCCCTTCAATGACGCAATTAATTCTGTAATGTTTTTGGGCCACAGAGCCATCCCTATTTGAGACAGCCAGTCAACCTGACAGTTGAGACTCGGCCTAAGATATCTTGATGTAATGAATGTTCAAAGATTCTCCTTTCTTGATAAATAGGAGGAAGCAAGACTTAAGAAAGGTTACTAAATTCTAAAGAAAACTCTACATGTAATTTTTAGACTGTATGGATTTGTAATACAAATCTTTCAGAATATCAAGGAAAATGGTGGTGATTCCCCCTTCAAGTATTACAATATGTTATCCCTATGTTAAACCCATTTTATGTTCATGTTTCTTCTCTAAATTCATGCAATCATAGCTGCTAGAAATATTTCAAGCTTCCTCATAGATTCATTTGTATCGATATGTTAATGCAAGTGCCTATAACTATATCATAGATTCATTTTTATCGACATCGTTAATGCGTGTGCCTTTATGGGTTATTGAAATTATATCTTTAAATCTACACTATATGAATCATAACACTCAGTCCCTCCTTTATCCATTATATCTGCTTGTAACTCAAATAAGTATAGAAATTATTAATGCCTCAATCTCTATGTGTTAAGTGTAGAATTCTTGAAGCCTTATGCTCTATGTGAAGATTTTCTCTTTCTCCTCACCCTCTCTCATCTTCTCTACAAAAGCTTATTCAACTGTAAGTCCTTCAACTACCCGACCTCCATTTTTTTATGCATATTTATGAGATTTGCACATGTGAAGTACTCAAAATTCATGTCTTAGTCCTTTAGGTGATATGAACCAACCCATTAATATATATATATATAATCTATCATATAATATATATATATATAATATATATATATATATATAATATATTATAATATAATATATATATTATAAGAATATTAAGATATATATATATATATATAATAAAATATATAGATATATTAGATATAATATAATATATATATATAATAAATATATATATATATATAATATATAATATAATATATATATATATATATATATATAATATATAATAATTATATAATATATAAATTAATGATGTCTCCATTTCTAGAAAATCGTAGCAGACACTCCAAATTTAGATGTGCCTAGGCATTGGTCTTTTAAGAAATCCAAGGCTATCTCTGGGAGCTACAACAAAAAGTACCTTCATAGTCTGAAATGGTCTTAATATATGGCAGTGAAATGCCTCATAGCCCTTTTGAGTTAGCTTATGAGGTGATTCAGTCCTTTTCCAACTCATCAACATCTGAAGACAATTGAATGAATAATATTATTGATGAATATTCTTGTTTGTCATGCTTGGAACCAATCTCTATGCATGATATTTTTAACACAAATTTCTTAACTAATGAAGGGATTATGGAAGTTATGACCTTGGATGAAATGCCATGGAACGATACTCGTCATCGTTCAACCTTCTTGCATCCTTTGACAAAATTGAGAATAATTTCTCATCTATGTTTTCATCTGAGAGTCTTAGTGATCCTCAATGTCCAATATCTACCCTTTCTTCCAATTCTGAATAGAATTTAGGGAACATATCGGAAACGATACCCATATATATCTTAGTGAAACCCAAGATAACTAAAAATATTCATATAGGAGCTTCTTGTTCTTTAGAAGGGATTCAAACTTATAAAGTCCTATTTTAGGAATTCCATGACATCTTTCCTAGACATACGAAGAAATGCAAGGAATCGACCCTAGCATAGTTGTACATGAAATAAAAACTTATCTATATGCAAAGCCTATTAGACAATGATTGCGTCCTATACATCCTCGAAAAGTTGGCACTATCAAAACTGAGGTTAATTTTTTTTTGAAAGCATAATTCATTTACACCATTCCTTTGATTGATTGGGTATAAAACATTGTACCCATTAATAAATAAAAAGGAACTATTTGAGTATGTGTTGATTATAGAGATATTAATAAAGTTTGTCCTAAGGACAATTACCCAACTCCATATATCAACCAAATTGTTGATGATTGTGTTGAGAATGAATTTTTTTATTTCATGGATAGATTTTCTGGCTACAATTAGATAAACATACTCCTTGCTGATCAATACAAAACAACATTTATATGCCCACGGGGAACTTTTGCTTCTCGCGAAATCCCATTTGGCCTGAAAAATGCTGCCACAACTTTTTAGTGAGCGATGTCTTATGCATTCCATGATATAAAGCATATTTTTCAACCCTATTTAGATGATCTATTAGCTCATTCAATGAAAAGGCAGGATCAATCATTGCACTTAAAAGCAACTTTCATTAGGTGCAAGCATTACAATATTCACTTGAATCCGCACAAATGTGTCTGTGCAATCAGGTTAGCTTCTAGATTTCATCGTTTTGAAAGAAGGCATTCGTGTTGAACCCCTCAAGATGGAGGCAATTCTAAATTTTCCTACTCCTTCTAGCCTTACACTACTCCAAAGTTTTCAAGGGAAAGAAAACTTTTTGTGTAGATTCATACACAATTATGTTGAACTAACCTAGTGTTTTACTCGATTGTTGAAAAAGGCCATTCCTTTTTTTTGGGATGAGCCTACTGATAAATATTTTGATGCATTAAAACATGCACTGGCCAATGCACCGTTACTGCTTCCACCTGATTATCATCGAGATTAATTTATGTACTTAGTCGCATCCGATGCCACTATTGGCATGGTGTTAGTCCAAGAGGATTATACTAGCAGCGAACATGTGATTTATTATTTGAGTAGAAATCTCACTAAAACCGAGATTAAATACATACATGTCGAGAAGCTAGCCTTGGCATCTGTCCAAGATGTTCAACGATTTCGTCACTATACACTTCTTTGAAAAACAACTGTCATTTCAGATTGTAACACTATGATGTATATTCTCACTAAGAAATTGATAGGGGGAAAATACTCCAAGAGGATCATTATATTACAAGAGTTTGATTTGGAATTTTAAAAATCTAAATCAAAGAAATATTTGGTTTTCGCTGAAGTATTTTATGACTTTCCTCATACTGATATAGAAACTATAGCAGAATATTCTTTTGCTAATGAATCTCTCTTTCTTATTAGTACGTTAGATACGTGGTATGGAGATATCATAATATATCTCCAAGCACAAACTATTAGGCTCGAGTTATCCAAAACTGATCGCTATCGAATCCGATACCAATACCAATAATACAATATTATTGGTGACACTCTTTACTGTCGCGGTACCGATTCTATATTCTGACGTTGTTTGACTCTCCTAGAGGCTGAAGAAACATTAAATGACTACCACTTTGGAGCATGTGGGGGTCATATGTCTAGGTATGCTACTGCCCAAAATATAGTACGTGTTGGTTATCTTGGCCTTAATTGTTTAAATATTGCATTACTGCAGTCCACAAATGCCATAATTTCCAAATATACGATCGCAAAATGCAAGCGCCTCCAACTCCTTTTCAGCCTCTCATAATTGTCGGTCCTTTTTCCAAATGGGAAATTTATTTGTCATCTGTAACCGTCACTCAGCGGGGGGGCATGGGTATATTATCCTTGCAGTCGATTACTTTACGAAATGGGTCGACGCAATTCCTACATATAGAGACGACGACGAAATTGCAGTAGTTTTCATTTTCAATCATGTGATCACTCGGTTTGTTGTCTTTCAAGCTATTGTTACAGACCATGGAAGGAATTTTCGTAACTTTATGATGGTTTAACTATCTTACACAGCTTGGCTTATGCCATGATAGCTCTACTCCTTACTATCCACAAGTTAATGGTCGGGTCGAATGCGTCAATAAAGCTTTAACCAATATGATTAAACAGATCATTGTTATTCATAAAGGAAACTGGCATTCAATTCTCTTTTTAGCACTGTGGGATTACCGTAATACTACAAAAACATTGATAGGTTTTACTCCTTTCCAACTTGATTATGGTTTGGAAGCAATGTTACCCATTGAATGTGAAATCCCATCCCTGAAACTAGATATCGAATGACTACCTGCTACCTTTGCAGATGAAGAACGTTTTGTACATTTAACACATTTAGATGAAAATCCCTGTGATGCTGCATTGGATAGTGAAGCTCACAAAAAATGTGTCAAAGATCAATTCGATCAAAATGCTAACCGTCGTTCGTATTCAAAAGGTGACCTAGTCTTTGTTTATGATCAAGCTCATGACAAGTTAGGTGTAGGAAATTTCGAACCCATGTGGCATGGCCCTTACATTGTAAAACATGTATTAGCTAAAGGAGCCTATGAGCTAGTTGATTATGATGGTATTCCTTTGGGAAAGCGTAGAAATGGTATTTACCTAAAGAAACATTATGTATAAAATTTTTGGTGGAGATTTGTACATTATTTACTGTTTTTTAGGTATGTGTGATAGTTAATGTTTTTCACATTTGCTACTACTTCTCCTGCTTATCTTGTTTTTCACTTCATTTGTAGATGTCAATGTTCCCTCATACTTACATTGGCTTTGCAGGTGGCACTAATCATAGTACTTAGAATTTATCCTCCGCAGCCTGGGTTATCTATTCACCCAATGATGAGCTAATCTCTATTCATGGAATATGTCTCGGTCAAACAAAAAATAACATAGCGTAAGATAGGGCAGCAATTGAGCTATTAGCCGATGCCATCACATTTGGTATCTGACATTTGATCATTAGGTTAGATTTGTAGCTCGTGGTATTACATTTAAACGATGCCTATACAATAAGAAGTCCAACAATGTTAAGAGTGGTTTTACGCGTTCGTCTTTTGGAAAGGCAATTTGATTATATCGAATATCAACACATTCCGAGATATTTAAACACATTAATAGATGCATTGGTGAATCATGTGTTAAATTGACATTTGCAACATTTGTAAATTAGAAACAGTATTCATTCATACATTGATCAAGATAAATAGTAAAAAAAGTAGTATTTTTTCATTAAAATAGAGTTTGTATAAAAATGTATCTACAAAATATGTCATCCGAGGACATGAGGCATCGTGGACTTTTATTTTTTGAATATGGTGACACCAAAAATAAAAAATGTCGTCCTAGAAACTAGAACAACTAAGCATGATGATGCTCATGATAGAAAACAACAACACGAGAAACTCGACGTAGTAAACGTCTAAGTGGCCCTAGAACCCCAACTACATGTCTCTAATAAGGATGAGGAATGTCATCCATCCCAATCTATGGGATATCCAAAGTCAACCTCTCAAGGTTGTGTTCTAGTTATGTCAGAATATCTTCTGCTTCCAGGTTAGCTACCGCAACTACTATAGGTTGCTCGCCTCTTCTGTCAAATTGCCTCAACCTTGCTGGTCAGTTTAGGCCCACATCTACACATGCATTTCGGATGATTAGCCTTTGAAGACAAAACCACATAAAAATTTAAAAATTGGAAATATGTCAAGATGAGGAATTCTCACCTAGATCACCCCATTGAGTTCCACTTAGAAATGGGATATCAGGATCACCTCTATAATCCATCTCGACATATGGAAAGTCCTTTATCGAAACAATCTGCTGGCCTAGCTAGTAAAAAAACTCAGGATTATAACTCACTACTAGTCCATCGCCTCCATGATGTGCCATCAATGCAACCCACATCATAGGTCCCCCCTCATCTATTAGAACCTATCGTGGCCAGAGAAGAGGAATCCTCTCTAGGGCGAAAGCAATAAGAATGGTGCCATAACCAAAATTCTTTAGTTTCCTGTTCATGTCCCTTCATGTTTACCACCACTGCCTCACACCAGTTGAACAATGTGGATTCCCCGCATTCCATGACAATCTCCATCTATGCCTGTGTGGCTAAATGAAGGACAACATTACCACACAACTTACTAACTGTGAAAGTAATGGTTCTTAAGGGAAAGAGCTTGATGGTATGAATATCAACTCTTCCATCCTTGGGTGGTGCACCCCTGCAAAAGCACCTTAGATACCCATCAGTGGTATTTCCTGCTATCCTCTGTCCAAATAATGAAATGTCTGCTCCCTAATGAGACAACCCAAACAAGAAATAGATTTCATCGGTGTCAATGGTAACGTGATGATATGCCATCACAAAAAATTGTTCCTAGACATTCCATGTTCTTACCAGCCATGTCATGAGATCAACCTGAGCTTTCATCTCAGGAATGAGCTAGTATTTTAGGAGGCCACAAGTTCTTAGAGCCTGCATGGTAGTTGGATCTACCAACGCTTCCAAATCATTGGCTTCATGCTCTCCTTCCCTATACTCCATTTTGAGCAATCAAATAGCTTGAAATGACCATTTTAAAAGGATTATAATCATTTTTGAAAGCCATCCCATGTTTTTTGAGGCCCAAAGCTTGTTTAAAAATAGACCCTCGCCGCCTGCGCTTTTGCCTCTTTATAGATAGGGCATAGCAACATGGATTTTTCCAGGAAAAATCCACGCAAGCCACGATTTTTCTGTATGGAAATTCTTACCTGCCTGCGTGGGCCTGACAGAAGGAAACCAACGTAGGGTTGAGGGTGCATTTTTAAACATAATATTGCCCCAAAAAATAACTGGAAGCTTAAAATGGAATTTTAAATAGATGAAAAGCTAAGTTAAGGAGAGATCTTCTACCTGGAAGAAGTGGTTCACGATTTCGTCCACTGGTTAGCTTGGAAACAATCCTAGAAGTCTGGTGGTAAACTCCTCTCTTTGCTTTGAAAAGGTAAAAATCAAAATGGTGAAAATAATTTACTGTTCCCACTTTTTATAGGTTGTTTGAAGCTAAAAAATATTATTTTTTATATTTAAAACCTTTTGGGAGGGGAAATTATATTTTAGAGCAGTTATGATGATTTATTGAGTTTGAATGTGTAGGATAGGTTACAAATCTAGGATAAATCATTTTGACTATTTAGCAGACTTTTATCAATTTTTATGCTTTTAAGAAATTACGAAAAGTGAAATTCATCGAGTCCTCTTTAAGCCCGTTTAAGACTCTTTCAAAATGAAAAGATTGTCAAGTACTTGCTTGTTCAAACTCGTAAAAGTAAATGAACAATCATCCACTCAGTATAAGTTTACCCCTTTTACAGACTGAGTTAGGACTATTTATGAAAAAGGTATAGATTGTCGACATGGTCAACAGAGTTCTATCTTGTATTATTTTATCCTTTTTCAGACTTGAGAGTCTATTTATTTTTTTCTTCCAACTTTCTAAAAACTAAAAAATGCCGAGCCTTGCTTTCTTCGGGCTTGTTAAAATTTACGGTAAAAGAGCTAAACAAGTTTCCTTTTTGTGTCTTTTTCAAACTCTTTAAAAGAAAATGACATTGATTTACTCCTTTATTGGACTCGTAAAAATGAAACAGTATAGGACTCGTTAATCATAATGGGACCAAACTATTCCTTCTTAGGGTTTGCTAAAAATACTTCGATGGACTCATGCGAAGGATGAACTTATAGTCCAAGCATATGTTATCCTCCTCAAGCTTGTAAAAGATAAAGAGGTACTCGCCAATAATGGTGGGGGAGAATTGGGAAAATGTGTCCATTTTAGATTTCAATTTCTAAAGGTAGCATGTCGCTCTTGAACACAACACTCCGTCGCACTCATGTCTGGGTTGGGAAATCCATTTGTCTTATAATTAATCAAACTTCATTTGAAAGTCTTCATGGTTTTTGGTATTATCATTAAGTCAAATGTTGCCAAGTCAATTGACGGGTCATTATGTGTTTAAGAGAAGTTCAACCTCAGTTCAAGTTCCTTTGCAAATTCTAGCCTTCAACAACGTCGATCATCCTTGAGTCAGTCCTTGTAACCTATTTTCAAAAATTGACATTGTGTTTCATGTCGTGGGAAATAGGTTGCTTCCTATCGACTTTAGCTCATTATCTAGGAAGTTAATCTAGAAACCTTCACTACCTTAAGACCTGCATGCCTTAATGGTAGGCTTCTCACCTTCGACGACTAGTTCTCATCATTGGCCTGCGATCAAACAATTCTATCAGTGTTCAACTTCAGATCACTTATTCGCACTTCATATATTCTATTGGAAGTACCTTGAGAACCATTGTCATTATTGGTGGTTTCTCTCACACTTGTTAACGGTTCATATCATTGACTGATAATCAAGTGGGGTATGCTATGCTTGACTTTGAAGCATTCACTCGCATGGTTAGATTCATAGTGTGTATCAAGTGATGGAGATCAAGACCCTAGATCTAGTTTCATCAATCGAGGTGTCTATTATCTATATGATTTTGGTTTTTTCATGCTTGTTCATTGAGTTCACTTTAATCTGAGTATGGGAATGCCAACCTCAATGATGATTTTTGATACATATTTTCATTGTAATCCTTTAATGTTCCATGTAGGTTTCTGACCATTTCCTCTGATCCAATCCTTGGAATGATAAAGCGCTTCAATATCTTAAACTTATTTTATAGACTTCACACTTTAGGGGGAAATCTGTTACATGTCAATTTGTCGCCATGACACTTGATTAGTTTATGGGTCTTTTTACCATCCGTGAACATGTTTGAATGAACTCCCTTAGAAGTCAAACAACCCAAAATATCTTGAAGTAGATGAAAAATTTGGGGAAAATAACTCTCACACCTTGTTGAGTTTCACTTGCATTGATGTTTCTAGATTTTCCCGCACATTCGAAGGAATTAACTCTGAGAATAGCATAGAGTTGCGCTATGTTTGCCACTATAAACCTGCACAGGTGAATTCAAGAAAGTAAAAATAAAAAGTACATTCTAGAAACATAGTTGGTCAAATATTTCCCAACTAAAAGCTTCCAAGTGATGGCTATTTTAACTATAACCCTCTGTTGGGTGCGAGATCCCCCAAGGGAAGTTTTGGGGCTTAGAGCCTAGATTTTGGTCAATTTTGTAGTTCGAATGTAAAGATTTTGCATTTTGTGGGCGCGAAGCGCGTAGTTTATTAAATAGTCATAGGGTTGTCTGCCCTTAATCTTTATAATGTAATGTCGGCTATAGAAGACCCACCAATGGTCCCCGGACCATGGGATTGTATAAATAGAGCGAATCTCTAAGTATTTTGATAGCATAATCGAAGAATCAACATGATGTATGCGAGATAGTTTTGAAGTGTAAAGCATAGTTTTGGGTCATAGCATAGGAAGAGGCTCTGCAGCTGAGTGTGCATAGGCCTAGTAGTTTTCAGCTGAATGCGCGGGCCCCTACAGCTGAATGCGCAAGGTGAGTCAAGTCTGTAAACAATGGAAGTATTAATAAAGAGAATTTTCTATCAATTCTGCGTCTTTATTATTTGTATTATGCATATGTTATATTGGGTATGAATTTCACTTTTAATGCTTATATGATGCATGACTGTGTATAATTCTATTGGCTAAGTGAATGCAAGATAGAATATCTGTTTACGTGAAGATAATCAAGACCTTTTAATAAGATAAGTAAGATACTTGGCGTAGTTTAGGAGATATCACAGTTTTCCGCCTTAGCAATGAGAAAGGACTTCAGCCCCTGGTTAGGGCTGCATGAAAGTCAATTATAACAAATCACGAAGGTAATGAAGGCTAGAACAATGCATGAAGTGACCTACATGAAGCTAGGTTTAGTTGGACTAAACCAACATCACATTTATCTCAAGGGTGCAAGAACTTGGTTCCAGCATCCACCCATACTACTTCGGGTGAGACTTTAGTTCACGCTCCGCAGTCTAATGCTAAAAGGGCTAGTAGTGTAGGGATTTGTTTGGCTAAATAAATCTGAACCTGGGTCAGGCTCCCATAAGCCAACAAATGGTTCCGTTGTCAGGACCAGAATCTACATGAGAGATGTGTGATGTCGTATCATTGGAATCCAAATAAGAAAGAAATTGAAGGCTAGTTGGACAGAAGAATTCACGAGTTCGCGGCGTAGGAGCACAGAAACCTGTGAATATCAAAAGAAGAGTGGCTAGACAACTACCTGTATACAGAGATCCACGAAATATTTTTCACGTCCTTCCCTACTGAGCTATACGAGTGCATTGTGAAGCTAGCAGATAGCCAAGGAAGGTGGAAACTTGATGGTCTTATTGTGTGGACCCCAGAGCTAGTATGAAGGTTGGAAGCATTGGAGGATAAGATCACACACATCGTTGATCATTGGCTTGATCATATTATAGGAGGATTCATTATTGAGTTCGCAGTTGACACCTTAGTCAGCTACAATGGGGTAGAGCGACACTTTCTCAAAGTACGCGAGGTAAGTACGTAAAGTCTTTGATTACTTGGATTAAAATGTTGTTGTGTGAAAAGCAGGTTATGCAGTTACCTTGATGTTTGGGGCTATGTAAAGCGGAAATGTTTATAGGAGTGAAGGAAATAAGGGTCTAGAAAATAGCCCCTTGATTTTACCTCTGCGAGGAGACGAGGAAGAGCTCATGAAGGTGTCTCCGTGGAGTGCTATTCATATGATAAGACAAAGAATTCTGCGAATACCACCTTGACCCACACCACCAGTGGCTTCACCTCCATCACCTCCATCTTCAATCAGACCAACTCCACCACCACCGTGATTCAGTATGGAAAGCATAGCGAAGTTGCCTGTGTTCAAAGGTTTTGGAAATGAAGATCCAGACCAATTCTGGTTCATTGTAAGGGCTATATGGGAAGCACAAGGTGTTAATGATGACCATATAAAGAAAGTGACACTGGTTAGCACCCTGCAAGATCGCACACTAACCTCGTATCTTAAGTACTCCAACGATAAGCGAAATGTGAGAGTCGCAGATATCCAAACAACTAGAGAATTTAGCAGGCCTAAATCTGAAGTGTAATCAATCATTAGATTTAAAAAGATTACGATGCTACTATGCAAGACTCCTTGGAAGCTAGATCAGAGGCTAAAATGAATGATTCACAAATCCAATATGAATCTGAAAGATGGACAACATCGTGAGTGGTTTGTAGCTTCACTACTACCATATTTAAGAAGTGCGTTATCGCAGCAAAATATAATGACTCAAGCAGAGGCCTTTGAGATTGCTATGAGGTTACATGAAACTTCGATGGAGAATCCTAACCTAGGAGTTCAGTAGATCAACATGTAGCTAAATAATATGTGCCTTGAAATGCAGAGTTTGAAACATGATAGAACGATTCGACCAAAAGTGTGTGAAGAAGTGTGGTGTGTGAAATGCAAGAGACAGGGTCATGACAAAAACTGCTGCCCAGATTTTACAAATTACCTCACAGGAGGAGGACAGATGCTTTTAAGGCCAAAAGCTCAAGCATGACCTAGTGCAGTGCCTACTTTGTGGTGCACGATCTGTCAAATAGCTGGAAAACATGCCACAAAAAATTGTCACTTGTTACAGAAGTATACACAAAATTCGCAACAATTGTTGTGCAACTTTTGTAGATTGTTGGGGCATGATGAGTGCACATGTAGAAGTTATGAATTGTTGATGGATAGAACACCCACCTATAGAGTTCAGGTCGAAACATGGCCCCTTGATCACAATGCAGAAATGACATGAATAGGATTTCAGTGGTGCGGTCGAGGCCGAGGCAGAGGAGGACCTGGTAGAGGTCGTAGACAGTTGATTTGCTACAATTACGGAGGACCGAGACATTATGCCAGTGATTGCACAAATCCAACACGTCCGTCGTGCAAGTATTGCATGTTGTTCATCATGAGACAAAATATTTTCCTATGCTGATAGCTAGGATACGTGACAAAGGAGGGCTACTACCTCCCTCGACTCAGAACCTGCAGATGATGAGGTCTGAGCTGTTTGAGGAAGATCCGAACGTAAACATTGTGCTTCAAAGTGGAATCATGAGGGAGATGACAAAGGAAAACAACCAGAATATAGTACTTGGGTTCACAAAGCTCTGATGAAGGAAGCACAGTTTGATTTGGAGCGCACTCGAGAAACCTTCATGGAAGCTAAGAAGAGCTTCGCTAATGCCTCCACTTCAGGAAACAAAGATAAACCAAAGCTGGAAATGGACCCATCCATGCTGAAAAATTTCCTTGAAACATGTATGAAGTTAATGCACGACAGTAAGGATGTGAAAGGGTTATAGGAACTCATCAACATATGTGTTGGGGCCGTGCCAGGAGAATCGTGCGTAGTTCAAAAGATCGGAAAGAATAAGACAAGGACAAGCTGAGAAATGAGACTTACCACATAGATCGAAGAATATGAGATGGATCAGGTCATTCTAGGTTTGGGATCAGATGCGAATGTTGTAACGAAGTAGACATGGGAGTGAATGAGAAGACCTACACTGTAATGGTCTCTGATTTAGCTGAGAATGGTGAATTAGTAGAAAATAATACCTATGGGGCAATTGCAGGGAATGATAGATGATATTGAGGGAGCGAGCACACTGGCATATTTCAAAGTTAGTAGTTACTCTGAAGAAGCGAAAAATTATCTTTGAAAAGAATTCACTACACATAATTATACCCCTAGACCCTGTTGAAGGATTGTGCTATACGAAGCCGGTCCATGACTATGAGAGTGATGATGACTTGGACTGCATCTACAAGATAACAATGTAAGAGAAAGACTGGGTGAATCCCACCACGGATGGATGGATTACATGGGAGCAGAAAAGTTCTTGCACTTCGGATTCCGACGAAGAAGTAGAACGATGGCAGAATCGGTTACACGTAGTAACTACATTGAATTGTAACATGATGACCCGGTCGCTACGCTATGTGTCAACAAAAGTAAGAGATCTGCCTACTTATGATGGTCTAAATGAGGTAGATACCTTCTTGGATGTATTTGAAATGGAGGTGCTAAAAAAGCAACGCTTCTAGGCCTTGGACTGGGTACTGCACGCTACACCTGTGAGATGGTGGGGTACGCACAAAGGAAGCTTTGATGATTGGCGTGAATGTAGGAGAATGATGTGAGTACGATTTGGGAAACCTAAGGTGCGATTGAAAGACAAGTATGATGGGCAAGATGATCCACGTGCACATCTAGACAAGTGGACGTAGGCCTATGGAGAAAAGCACCAATATGCATAGATGCACATGTACTCTGTGCTAAAATACATGGTCAATAAGCATGTGTTGGGGGGGTGACCTTGCAGATGGCTCTTAATGTTGGGAAGACATTATGTAGGAAGAGGAACTGTGAAGAAGCATTCAACAAGGTATGCAATGTGCTGACCAAGGTATGCAATGTGCAACAAAGTGATTGGGACCTGCACATACTTGTAGCATTATGGGCTTATCGGACGACATGCAAGAAATTGTCAGGACATACACCTTTTAGGCTTGTCTATGGAGTGGAAGCCGTAATGACTATGTAATACATCGTGCCTAGTCTACGCA
The DNA here is from genome assembly GCA_000404065.3 of Pinus taeda. Lineage (NCBI taxonomy): Eukaryota > Viridiplantae > Streptophyta > Pinopsida > Pinales > Pinaceae > Pinus > Pinus taeda. The sequence goes on along the minus strand of APFE030995151.1, from coordinate 123,523 downwards.
TAGCAGTGCTCATAGGTATGATGGATCGTGGAGCCCTGGAGGAGAGGTTCACATAGTTGGAAGAGCTCGAAGAGGAACGATTTTTCGCTGGATTCCACCAGCAGGTCCAAAAGAAGCACAGAAAGGCATGGCACGGCCAACACATTAGGCTATGCACATTCAAGGTAAATGATCTGGTGTTGTTGTATGATAGTAAGTTTGATAAATTCCCAAGAAAGTTCAGAATCCATTGGTTAGGACCGTATGTTATTAAGGAGATTACTGATGGTGGCGCAATACAGTTGGTCAAGTTAAATGGAGAGCCCTTCCCAGGAAAAGTGAATGGAATATGTTTGAAGCCATACATAGGTGGCTTGGCCACTTGTCTAGCTGATCGAAGCATAGCCTTAGCACTCCAGGCAACTGAAAGGGGGCGCGAGACTATAAACTACTCTGCCTGGGAACTCCATGACATCAGGACTGCGTGCAATAGTGAAGTTTCATAGGGTCTACAACAACACGAATACAATTGTGCTGGCACACAGGTCTACTAGAAAATGACCGTTACAGTCACTATTCATGATGCGATGCTTGGTTTGAGGTGAAATGGAGTGGGCGGAAGGCATTTAAGGCAACATTTATGGGCTAGATTCTTGAAAATCTGCTGCGAATATAGCATTAATGGACCGAATGTGGGGGGAATGGTCGCATTCAAATTCAAAACATGGTATAAATTACAAAGGGTTGTCCAACAAACAACACTTGGTAATTTGAGAACTGATTTATTGCGGGCTCAGATATTCATGAACCGAGACTTGTTCGATATTATGAAGGTGAATTCGTTACTTGAGCAATTACCAAAGATGCTGAGAGAACTGTGGAATTGCACTATGGCAGCACCAGAAGAAGTCAATGATACTGGAGAAATGACCACCAAGGAAGCTGCCTAAGCAATTACGAAAGTGGAAGCCCTAGAGAGAATCGAGATAGTCATTGAGATCCCTAAATCACCACGCACGCCGAGACCTAAGAAGGATAAACAGGCCATGATACTGGTGCGCGTCTCACCTAGGAATCTACTAAGGGCCAAGCTCACAATGGAGGAAAAGGGGAAGGCCATTAATTTGGAGGCCGATGAGGAGGAAGAGCTTGAAGAAATCCCAGTGGAGGAGGAGGATGTAGAGATGGAAATCGAAGCCCAGGGTGCGGACCCTATCACCAGGCTGTCGGAATATGTTACTCTGTGAAAGGGTAAAGCCAAGGTGCCCAAGTATATAGATGAGAGCAAGAGCTCTCTACAAACTCTGCTTCTCCTAGATGATATTGTGTTTGAATGAGTGCACTTGGGATGGGTTCCCGTATTAAAAGTTGAATATTGGGACCTCATGGACCATGAGAAGTTCCCACATTTAGTGACCGCGCAGCTAATGCGGCAGAAGAAAGAGGTGATGACTGGAATAATAGAGTTGGAGCTGTGCAAATGGCTTAGAGGTGTTGAGAAATTAGGGTTGCTAAACCTGCTCTGGGTGCCGCATTACCACTGGACCCCACTAACCATTTTTGTCATCAGGAAGTTGCTCTGCTTGGTGCATGATGAGTGCTTATGGCTGGAGGAGCCCATCCCCATCCCAAACCATATGATTCACAAGATTACATGGCTCCCTTGTGTAGGGGAGGACTAACAAACATTTCAGAAGGAAAGATTGATGATTTGGCCATCGTGGAGGCCATGAAAAAGAAATTTAAGTTGGAGAAGAAGGAGCGAGGGTATGCCATCTCCAACATCAACAACCCTGCAGTTAAGGTCACAATGTAGATATTGGCAAGGAAGGTGATGCGGAAGTGCCACGCGGATGAGGTGCTCGTGCTAGTGGTTGAACTAGCAGCATAATGCGTAGAAGGGGTCCAGTTCAACTAGGCAAACTATCTATGCGATGAGTTCCTTGAGAACTGCCATGAGGCACAAGAGTAGGGTAAAACATTCCATTATGCATGGCTCCTATTGTTGATAGTATTAGTGGTATGGGAGTTTCCTTAAGATAGCCAATTCCTGTCAATCTCACAGGACCTTCTAGAGGCAACGAATTACGCTTCCCTGTGGGAAACTAGGCATGTACAGAGGATAAGGGAGAGAAAGATCTTTTGGGGGCTCATGGAGATGAACATCCGAATGGGGATTGATCACAATAAGTGGTTATCACCCACAGTATACAATAGTCTGCAGAGCATTGCGGAGTTCAAAGCAGACTTCCACCATGTCTTCATCAGGGCGTGGAAGGACCCTACAAAGACAGGGCATGAGCTACCTTACTTAACGACTGACGACGTCATTTTGGCAGTCCTTGAGTCTTGGCCATTGGAGTGGCGCACTCCAGCTGGCTCTGTGGTGGAAGCAGAGAAGTCTGCCGTGCAGTAGAAGGAGGAAGAGATGAAACTGCGCATGGCGCAACTGACAGAAAAGTGTAGGAAGGAAGAAGCAGTGGCTAGGGCCCAAGCGGCGCATGATGATACAAAGTTGGCTGAAAAACAATAGAAGACAATAGAATAAGAGCGTAAAGGGCAAAATTCACCATTTCCCAAGCCAGAAACAACACAGAACAAGGTGGCGCAGACCTGTAGACAACATCCACCCAACTAAAATGTCTGTGCCCAAGAGAGTAGGTAGGGCCATGAAAGAAGACAAAGGCCTCAAAAACTTCTTTCGACCCAAGCACACTCACTAAGGGGGATCTACATGATATTGGTGAAACGATGCGCAATTCACAGGCTGACACAGTGTCAACCAGCCTCGCAATTAGCACTTTTGTGGCGAGGAAATGTTGTGCGCCCAGATGACCAACACAATAATGCCACCAGGTGGAGAAATCATTACAAAAAATGAGGCCAATAGGCCTATGGTCAGTGGCTTGAAAGGAATCATGTTAAACATGGATGTGATCCCTTGAGAGACACTCTATATTTTGTAGGATGGAGTCACTATAGAACTACACGCCAGGAAGAGTCACGCACTACAGGTAATGAGCGAGCAACGCATTAGCACTGATCAGTTGATCCTGTAGAGCAATGAGGCAGTGGTGCAGAATAGATAGATAGTGCAGGTGGTGGAGGAAGCCTGCTAGATGGTCTTGGAGTTAGCCATCCAAGCAGAGGAACTGGTGGAGGAGCGTCTCTGAAAGTTAGCAGCAGTGGTACGTGATGCCATAGCAAAAATGGCTAGGGTTCAGCTGGAGCTAAACCTTCAGATAGTAAAAATACAATTGAAGGTGAAACCTTCAACTTTGCTGGAGGTTAAGGAATAGTGCACCACCACGATCACAAAAATAATTGCGGCGGTTAACAATGCAGTGACAAACTGCACTAAGCTATTTGAGCATTTATTCGAGGTCCTCACCACCCTAAAGGAGGACTCGAACATAGAGCACCTAGAGAAAGAGGCTCGAGAGCTACAGTAGAAGTATGACAAGGTCAAAGGCACCGTGCAGATGGTTGCTCTTATGCAGAGGATCTCAAGGATGTAGTAGGAAAAGGCGCTCAAGGAGTAGGTGGATGCTTCTCGGTATAAAGAGGTAGTTTTGAAAGCGTGCCTACAACTGTGGATTGATAAGGTGTATTCCATTACAGACTCCATTGAAGCAAATATCACACAACTGCAAGCAACTTAGGAGAGGATTTAGGGCAGTAGTTTGATGACAATGGTCACCAAACAACGCGTAGAGGAAGTTCAATAGGTAGCCGCTTAGTGCGCTACCGAACTTGCAACGATCCAATCAGAGTTGGGAGGTCTTCGTGCAAAGATCTCTACATCGATAGAGTGACTCAAGGGCGAGTGCCAAGGTTTATGTTGGGGGCCTGTTGGGTGCAGGATCACCCAAGGGAATTTTTGGGGCTTAGAGCCCATATTTTGGTCAATTTTGTAATTCCAATGTAAAGACTCCGCATTTTGTGGGCGCGAAGTGCGTAGTTTGTTAAAGAGTCATAAGGTTGTCTGCCCTTAATCTTGATAATGTAATGTCAGCTGTAGAAGATCTACCCATGGTCCATAGACCATGGGATTTTATAAATAGATGAAAGCTCTAAGTAGTTTGATAGCATATTCGAAGAATCAACATGATGTATGCGAGATAGTTCTAAAGTGTAAAGCCTAGTTTTGGGTCATAGTGTAGGAAGAGGCTTTGCAGCTGAGTGCGCAAACCCCCACAGCTTAGTGCGTGGGGTGAGTCGAGTCTGTAAACAGTGGAAATATTAATAAAGATATGTTTCTATCAATTTTGCGTCTTTATTTACTATTTTATGCATCTTTTATATTGGGTATGAGTTTCACTTTTAATGCTTATATGATGTGCGATTATGTATAATTGTATTGGCTAAGTGAATGCAAGATAGAATATATGTTTATACGAAGATAATCAAGACCTGCTAATAAGATAAGTAAGATACTTGGCGTAGTTTAAGAGATATCACAGTTCGTCACCTTAGCAGCGTGAAAGGACTTCAACCCCTAGGTAGGGTTGCGCGAAAGTTGATTATAAAAAATTGCGAAGGTACTGAAGGGTAGAACAGTGTGCGAAGCGACCTACACGAATTCAGGTTTAGCTGGACTAAACCAACATCACATCCATCTCAAGGGTGCGGAAACTTGGTTCCAACTCCCCCCCATACTACTTCGGGTGAGACTTCAGTTCGCGCTCCGTGGGCTGATGCTGAAAGGACAAGTAGTGTAGGTATTTGTTTGGATAATAAATTCTAAACCTGGGTCAAGCCCCCATAAGCCAACACCCTCAGATGATGCATCTTAATCCCTTTTCTCATGGAAACCTAATCCCTCAATTAAGGAGTCTCATCCTCTTCTTTTGGATCTGAAACTTCTTCCTCTTGGCCTATAAAATGACTAGAGGTTAGAGGGATTGAGGAGGCCATAATTCAGAGAAGATAAACTTATGCTATTAGTTTGAGATTGGAAATCTTGTCATGTAAGGAGGAGATTGAAAGCATTTGGGAGGGACCTCACGACATCAAGACGAAGGTTGTAATGATCCTATTTATCTTTGATTAATACAAAAGAACACTTTCTACCATTGATTTGTCTTATTAGGGTGATGATTGGTTTATAATTGTTTGTAATGTTTATTAAGGAAAATCCAATGCCTAATTTCCTTGATCATTAGGTGAAGCTTTGTTTGGGTTTCTATATTGCATGTTCTTTTAATCCTTTAATGGTCTATGTTTGCATGTCTTATCAAGCATTGAGGAGCCGCATAAAATCAAAATAAGGGATCTTCATTGAGAATTTCGTGAAATAAGTAAGAGGCTCATCCATTAGCCTTAATTCTTATAATTCAAACAAGTCCAACTTAGGGAAAGAGACAATTCAGTTGTCTTACTTGTTTCTAGTTTCTGTCAAGGATCTAGGGATATCATTCTTGTTCACAAGGGGGATTTGTCTAGTGTAACAAATAGATATAACATTAGGTGTTTGAGATGATGAAGACTAAGCTTTCTTAAATGGTCTAAAAGGTATTTTTGAAGTTCCTGAGACTTGTTTCTTAATCTCAGCCATTTCGTTTGACATTATTTTGAGGAATTTTTGTAATCCCTCTAAATTGAAAGGGTCTTTAGATGGTTTCTTTGTTGAAAGTCACTTTCCTTGATTTTCTCTCTTCTAGAATGGTTTTCTTCTTTAAAGCTAAAATTCGTTTTTCGACAGATAAAGCTTCTTTCATGTTGTCACTTAAAGTGATTTCACCAGCTCTAGCTACGAATATCACAATATTAGAGGGAAGTGCAGAGATATACCATTCTATTTGTACATCTTCATCCGGCTATGAAGTTTCTGGAATCTTTTGTAGCAATTTATTGAACCTAGAATTAAAATCCTTGATTCTTTCACCTTGATTTATTTTAAGATTGGAAAGATCATTAATTAAAGCAATTTTTGTATGATCACCACCAAACTTAGTTAGAATTTTCTCTTGAAATGTATTCCAATTAGTAATTGAACCTGCTCATAAAGAAAAGTACTAGAATCATGTCGATCCTACAAAAGTATAGGGAAAAAGTCTACATACACAATCTTATTCTGAAACCCCATTAATATTAATGACCAACATATAATTATGTAAATTCTCTTTAGTTAGCATCTCTTCATCTAGATTGAACTTAGGCAATAATATTTCATGGTGTTTAGGTAAAGGATGGATAGGTGTTTCCATTTGAACAACTCCAGGGTTAGTCTAAGGTATGTTTGGGTGTTGTTGGTCTTCCATTATGGGAATCTGGGTAGGAGTTGTGATAATAGAAGAGGCTGACTGTGTGGAAGAAGAAGTATCCCTTGTGCTAGTGCTGATTAAACTAGTACCATTTGATTGAGAATGAGGGGTATGAATAGGAAGATTGATCGGATGAGTGGACGTTGATGATGAGAGATGAAATGTAGGTGTTTGTGGTGGAGTGGATGATAAAATATCACTAGAAGATGATTGAGATTCATATTTTTTGTCTTCCTTTAGTGGGAAGGTAAGGGAAACTCAAATGGAGTAATCCCAAGCTTCTCACTTTGAGATCGAGTTAAAATACGAGAAGTTTGGAAAGATGATGATATACTACCTTAAGATAATTCAGATTGTTGTGACCTTTCTTCTGAAATATAAATTCCTTCTAATTTCTGGATTAAGGTCTGAGCTTCAGGTAACTCCTGAGAAGGAGGTTGATTAGATGTCTTAGGGTGTGTGCTAGGATATCTTGTAGTTTTTTTCATAACTTCCAGTCTTGAAGTAGGAGGTTTAGAATGAGATCTAGAAGTTGGGGGAGATCTTGAGGGAGAATGACTCTTTGGATGACCTTTTGTTTTAGGATTAAACCTTGTTTCCATTCATAGCTGGGGCCCCTCCTTCTAGTGCCAAAAAAGTTGAAGGTTGGAATATCTTTGCGTCAACATCAGGGAATACCACCCGGTTGGGAACTTAAAGCAGCTCTTTTTGGGTTGAAAATGGTCGGTCTTACTGGGGATAAAGGGTCCAGTTTCATGTTTAGAGATATATAATAGAATAATAGAAACAAAATGAGACCAATCAATTTATTCAAAGGCTAGAGATGATATTACTAAGTAAAAATTATCCTACTTACTTCCTGGGAATAATATCTCTTTATATGTGATTAATAGAAAATTTTCACAAAGCATGCAACAATATAGATCATTAAATACTTTATGAAAGGAAAACTAATAAGATAAACTAAATTAATTAAATAGTTAATTAATTTAGTTGATTAAAACTTAATCACATATAAGAATTTGTTATCTCATATACAATCACAAATGATACAATCCTACACATCAATAGTGACAATGTATGACTAGTTTCAAAGCATTTATATAATGAAACATCTTATAAGAAATTCACTATCTATTTCAATGAAACATAACATCAATATAAAGATAATAATACTCGATACATCATTACCCTTCTCATAAAAATATAGCTTCAGGTTACACTTCTCAATAAGATAACTTTGGATTTAAACAATAGTGCAAGTTCAAAGTTGTCTTTCAAAAATTCAAAACCCCTTTCTAAATGCATGAAAGATGTTTAAATAGCCTATTAATATTACAAAAATAGTAAAATAGATAAAAATTTTCAGGATTTTTTTAACAAACTAAGTTAAAAATAAATCAAAGCTAAAGATAGCCATATGTTGCAACAAGAAATTCATTACTATGCTCCAGGCTGATTCTTCATTTGTTCTCTGAGTCCACATATGTTCGTCATTGGCTTTAGTTGCTGGGGATAAATCGGCTGCATGCACATTTGTCCTGTGCATATTGCATCACTGAATGCTGGAAGGAATTGAGTCATTGCATTAGCGATACACCTCAACACTAGCCACTGACTATGTGGTTTCACTAAGAAATGCCAATAACCTTCAAGATTCATTTTTTATAACCTTTAGATATTGTTGACCTTTTTGTTGGACACTTCTAGCCATGACTGCTTTAGAGTTTTGACATCTAGCAAAGTGTCCTTAGGGAATTCCTGTATTATATTGCCCCGCCATAAGGTATCGGTGATATACTTGGTGACGTTTGAAGCAAGATTTATGGTTTTGATAATATCCATTTCTTCTTCTTTCATTTTGATGTCCTAGTCACTGAAAATGATATCCTTTTGAGATTCTTCATTTGAGGAAGATCAGTTGATATTCCTTTAGCACTGTCTTTCCAATCTATATGCTTAGATATTTTCTATTCAATTTCTTCATAAAATGTCCATTGATCAGACAACTGGTTAACTAGAGAAGCACTAGTTTTACATGAATCATGAATTAAAGCTAATTTGTGACAAAAGAAAACTTGTTGCTTAGTAAGGAGTGTATCCAGTTCTCCTGATTCCTTTCAGACTTCAGTTATTTCTGGACTATTCTTCAACTGGTTAATATTTTGTTTCATTTGTTGTACCTGTGCATCTTAGTCTTTGGTTTGAAATTCAAATTGTAATTTTAAGTTATCAAAACTTTTCTATAACTCGGCAAGTTTTGCTTGCCCTTTTATTGCTCAATCACTTGTCTTCCATTTTGGAAATATTGCTCTAATTGAATAATCCTCTGGTCTTCTTCCTTCATAAGAAGTTGTATTACTGCTACATTATTAATAGTAGCACTAGCATAAGCTCTTGCAAACTGTGAAGCTTGTTTAATTCTTCACCAAGAGTTATTTGGGCTCCTTTCCAGAGAACTTGAAAATGAGTCTAGTCTAAAACTGATGCTTGTGCTTGTTCTAGCTTTCTCTTCTTTCTTGACCTAATCGTTACTGCTTTATGCTTTGGATTGTAGGATACATCTAGAGGAGGAATTTCTTTAATCTTTAGGACTAATTCCGATGTGGGAAATGTCCGATAATTTCCATATCTTTAGCAACAATAGTTTTATTTGTAGCCTCATCAACATTAGTTTTTTCAGGAGTCTCAGGAACAGTAGCATTTTCAGAAACCTAAATAATGAATGAGGTTGTCCCTTAAGTTTCTATGACTTGCTCTGTTTCTTTGTTGATGGTTGTATTTACATCCCGAGTTTCTTCAGTAGATAAAACATGATTAAATTCCTCCCATACTTCATCCAACTTATTTTATTCTTTTATTTTAATCATTTTCTCAACAACTGCAGTGGCTGTCTCTGAAACCTGGGAGATAATTAGATTATTTTAAGAGGAGGTTGATGTATTTGAAACTTCAGGCTTTTGTCAAGATCGTCTTAACAAAATTTCTGGCAGATGGGATATTCTCCACTCTCGATATTGATTCAACTTAATGCATTCTTTAGGATTTAGGCATTCTGCTACTAAATTTTGAACCATAAAATATTCTGGAACCATCTCAAATAAATCATTGAACATGAGGCTCATTTGAAAACTCCCTCATTCAGACCTGTGTCATGACATATTTTGCAACACCATTGGGATCATATTTTCTATTTGGAATGGTTGGAAAACTAAAAGATTTAATTTGGTCAATTTCAATTTGAGCATGCTTGAGGTTTTCCAACGCATAGGTATCACAAGGGATAGGAAAGGAAGGCCAAAGAGTTTTCTTGGCATCCTTGAGTACTTTAGTCAATACATTAATAATTGTTTGGTAGGCAATTTCTTTGGCCAATAATTTATCTGGAAAAAAAAGAGGCATAACATGAGGATGGGAAAGACTACCAAAAACTTGAATATATTTAAATCTTTCTTCCCCAAACCAGTTTCCTAATGGCTTTAAGTACTTATTATTGTCAACAAAAAGTCTAGGCGCTTTGCTGCCAAAGACCTCTTGGTGGATACACATGATAATTTCATGACATATTTTATAAAAATGAGGATGATACTTGGTTTCCCACATGATATCTAGGTAAACAAAAATAGGGGTAGGGTATTGAATTGTCCACTTCCTACCTATAGATGGAAAATCATAATAAAAACAAATAGAATCCATGATATAGGCGCTCATAAAGAAAGGGGGATAAGTTCTTTAAATAGCATTGCACTTCTTTCTGTAATTACGGATTTGAATAGTTAAATTATTGGACAAAATATTTTCCCAATCCATGATATAGGCATTGGAAGAGTCCTCTATCAGCGGTACCCATTCCTCTGAGAATTTCTATGTATTTGGGTAACTATAGAGATGACACATCATAACAAAAATATGAGAGAAAGGACCAACAATAGAGGCTAATGAATACATACTCATGTCTTCTTATTTGTGTTTTCTTTGGTCCCTCCATTCTTTGATAATATATGTTGGGTTCAGATTCTCCTGCATGAACTTCTGGACAAATTGAGTATCATACATCTTCTGTGTTGGAGGTATATGATACATTTTCCTTAATATTCCACCTTGAACAATCCAATGATTGTCTTTTTAGGAGTTAGAAACATTATGTCTATAATATCCAGGTTATCAACTACCCATCTTACCATGTCTGTATAGGGTATAATTTTAGGATATGCAACAATTATGTGTAAAAACGAATTAGCTACATCATTCCATGCATTGCTAGCATTCAGAGCGGGAGCATCAACAGTAGCACTCTATCTCTCAATTACCCTTGGGATTTCATCCTCGAACAATTTTTTTATGACCTCCCAGGACGAGGACCTTGAATCTGGAGTGCATGTAGTATCTGTAAACAATGGTGCCATTTTGTGAACTTCAGGAGGCAATACTCTCTACGACTGAAATACATAATTTCTCCTCACTTTTATTATCCTTGACATTTCCTTTAACTATTGTTTATCAGAATTCACCTATTTAAGAAGTAAACTAGGATGAGTGGTAAGAAATTGTAAAACGCAAAGAGTCTTATCAATTGAATGAAAGTTTGAAAGAAAACGTGCTTCTACATTATATCAAAATCACTGCAAATCATTTAAAACCTTGAAATTATAAACACACAAAGTGGCCATTTAATTTTAAAACGTTTTTTCACGTGATGCTGACACTTGTCATTATATCACTGATTTTCTTTGCCAACTTTTCGACATCACACGGTATGAACATGACTTTGCGACATGCGATTTCCCGATATTACGTTGATATGGTCACAAATAGGGATGCAAAATGTGTGGTATCAAAATGGTAGGAGTTAACATAATGCGATATCGACATTCCTTGGTTGAAAGAATGCGATATCAGTAAGTGGAAGATTGTGATATCGCAAACAGAATATCGCTCTCAACATTTCACAAACGACTCCTCACAAACGGAACTTCACAAGCGATACTTTATGAGCGGTGATATCATTGTCGATGTTTCTCTATTGGTGATATCATTATTAGTACTTACTATGAAATTGTCGACGCCAATAAGCTGATATGTACTTATGTGTAGTTCTCAGTGGGACTAACATTTGTGATATTTGTGCTTTTTTATACAAACAACCTTTTGAAACTTCCGGTGATGTTTTTTTAAACGTTTTTTTAATGGAACTATAGTTTAACAAGATTACTTAGATTTGAACATTATTTGCTAAAAACTAGGGAAAGGTTCCTAAGCCTCAAAAGGGTCCCCACTATTTCTTATTCTAAGTCTAAGGTTAATGGGGGGTTGTTGAGTACTACAACAGGACCTTCTACCAACAATTATGTAGATCTCATGGCACTAATGCTTTTATTACAACTTGCTCAAAAACATGGGATCTCTCACCTTTATATATATAGTGACTCTTAGTTAATTATTAATTGGATGAAAAGGTATTCTAAAATTCAAAATTACACTTTACAACCATTTTTCTACTAGTTTTCTAGATCATTCACACTCAACATCCCTTTTTCATACCTAACTTTTGAACATGTCCATAAGAATATAAATCAAGATGTAGACTACCTCTCCAAAACTAGTTTGGAATTGGATCTCAACACATGGAAAGTTACAACTACTCAAGAATACCACCAAATATAACATCGTCATGATCCATTGTTCTAAATAAGATGAAAACCAACAACTCTAATTTTGTTCTTATTTTATTCCCATTAGAAAATAAAGTTTACTGAATATGAATGGATTGTAAATTTGTTTGAACTATTTTTCCACCCTCTCATGCTTGTTAGGTGAATGCATATGTAACGTTTTATACTTTACTCCCAAGAATTGCTATTATATGCATCCATAAACTTTTTGGGAATTTGCATTTTATGCTCTATTGACCAACAAGTTCAATGCATTAGGCATATATAGATGTAACTTTGTACATAAATAAAATTACATATTTTTCTCTCAAGTAAAAAGTATATACTTTTAAGAAATTTACTTAGATAATGTTTATATTGCTTTACGAAGTTTCTCAACTAATAAATGATAAAATCATTAATATTTTAGATCACATGACAAATATATCATCTTTTAAGTTATATTTAGTAATTTTCTTATCTAAATTATGTATATTTACATAATCATAACTCAGGGGACGTAATAGGGGAAGTAATGTGATTATTTTAGAAAATAAAAAGTAGATTTTATTGAAATTTATTATTATACTTTTTTTAATGGTAACTGGTGAATCAAATCACAATGACTGCCACTATTCACTTCAATATAAATATATTCAAATTTCCCTACCCCTTCCGGCTTACAAGAATTACTTGTCATGATTTCTAGCATGCTAAAATTGTTGCCACATAGGATAACATGTCTTTGAAGAATAAAACTTAGGTGGAGGGGAAATTAAACCTTGTTAGATACCACTCAATATATTATCCTTTGACATGTTTGAGATTTTTCATAGAAAACATTGTAATGTAAAATAATATGTGAGAAAAATGTAGAATGTAGACTCAAAAAAATGTATTTGAAAGAGTTGGATTATATATATTATATAATATATATATTTATTATATATATATGTATTATATATAATTATAATATATATTATATATATAAATATATAATATATATATATATATTATATATTATATAAATATATTTATAAATAATATATTATAATTCTTTAATCGTTTTTTTTTTTAAGGTCATTTTTCAAAACAAAGGGTTGAAGCCATTACAACAATATACTTGGCATGAGCTCAACATGTCACTTTTCATGATTGAACCTAGGCGGGGAGGATGGTAGTTATTCCTCCCAACCATCCAATATAAAAAGATGATAATATTATATTGTAAAAAGGTTGTAACTTGTAGGAATAATACAAAATGAAATTCATCATTAAAGTGATAGCTTTCATAAGATATATAGAAGAGTTTTCTAGTGTCTAAGATCAATATGTTTCAGATGTCTTGGAAGTATAATGTCATATCAAGACTTTTAGAAGACATATAACTTTAAAATGTTTATAAACTTAGTGGAAAATGTGTTAGTTGTTGACCTCCTCCTAATTGATATTTAATAGGATAGATTTTTGTTTTTGGATTTCAAATAGCATGGATAAGATTCTATCCTTACAGATCCTCTTCCTTTGTGGTAGGACTAATATTTGATATTCAATGGCATATGAAATTTAATATGGATACAATGTTTTGTGTTACCTAAATTAAACAACCTTAGGGGTTGATGCACTATGTTTTCCTCCCATTTTTAACAAGTATGCCTTGATTAAGTGTTGTGCGTTGTTTGCATATGAGTTCACTTTTGAGTTTAGATCCCATAAAAATTAGAGATATGATACCTTGAGTTGGATCCTTACCTCCTTAGTAATATCTTGAATGATAAACACAAGATTACTATCCTTAGGATCCATTATTCTAGCCATATCTTTGAAAAATTCTTTTGAGTCTCCTAGAGTAATCAAAGTTTTGCAATTGGATTCTTTGGTGAGAAGGATTCCTTGTAGAAGAGTATAGGCCTTTGCTTGATTGTTTGTTACTTTATCTATGTCTCAAGTATATATTGTTTCTAACTATCCCTTGTTATCATAGATGATTCCCTCACACTTAACAGCCCAATATGTAAATATCAATATTCACTAGAGTTGTTTTATTTTGTATTAAATTTTGTATATTATTACTGATAAAAATTGTTAATTTTACAATAATTTTTATCTTTTATTTATTTTTTAATTGAGTAAATCAATAACTAGAACATACGATCATTTCCACTGCTAAGGATCACATTGTGTTGCTTCCAAGAACACCCCCAAACCTTCCCCCCACCTTGATGTCATATCCTACAAACCATACTAAACAAGGTTAACCATGATTGAATTGAGGAAGGTGGCATTATCATCATGAGTCCCAATCACTTGGGTACCCATGCTATGCAAATTTTTATTTATTATTAAAATTTATTAATATAATTAATTTAGGAATTCATAAATAGAATTTAATTAATTTAATATCATAAAAATATCATTTTTTTATTTAAAATTTATTATTAAGCATTTTTTTATAATACACATATCAATAAAACTCTTCAAGACTTCCCCTCATTTTGAGGATGGTAGCAAGTGTATGTAATGTACCATGTTAATCACACATTTTTTTTTTTTTTAAAGAAAGTAAGTATAACTACTCTTGTTGTACCCTCTTGCTTGTACGCTATTAATTTTTCATTAATTGTTACGTTGTATTCTTTTACAGTGATTAGTTTGCAATAGAAAACTACATCTTCAATTTTTATCATTTACTCATAAAGGTCTCTTCCTTTGATACTATACTTTGTTTAAATCTAAACCTTTCTATTTCCATTTTTCAATTAAAGAAAATATTGGTAAGTCACTACTTTATACACCATTAGGGGAATTTTGAGGTCTAAAATGGGTCTCCTAAGGAAATTATAAAATAATAGTGGACATACTAAAATAAGATTGCATTCCATCATCAAATTTTAGAGGGAAGAAAGAAAAAACTATTTTTCAACTTATCTCCCTATGGGTTTACTCAAATTTCGAGCGAAAATACTCGTTGGATGTATAATCTGGTTCCTCATCCAAAGAGTACTCATGTTTCATACTTTTTATGGACTCTACTACACAAAAAATGATAAATGCATGAAAAACATGATTAAAATCTCATTTTTTCATGTATTTCTCATTTTTCATGTCGTAGGTTCCATCAAAAGTATGGAATGTGAGTATTCCTTGCATGAGGAATTAAATTTTGCATCCAACGAGTGCTCCAATTTGAAATTTGAGTAAAACATTAGGGAGATAAGTTAAAAATACGAGTTGAAAAAGTAGTT